>PVKB01005871.1:0-81886 GCA_004027205.1 Ctenodactylus gundi
TTTCCTACCATCATTTCTTCATTTTGTGTTTTTCTTATTAATCTTTGGGCTTGTCATATTAGAGAAACCATACAATATTTATTTTTCCTTCTTTGTCTGATTCATTTACCAAGGATAATGATGCAAACATGCATTCATTTTCCTACAAATAGCTCAAATTTATCTTTCTTTATGGCAGAGTAATATCACATCTTCTTTCATTCGTCTGTTGATGAACATATCAGCTGTCTCCAGGATTTAGCTCTTGTAAGTTGTGCTGCTACAAACATGGGTACACATGTATCACTGTTATATAATATATTTAACTCTTTTGAAAAGTTACCTAGAACAGGCATAGTATAGCTGATTCAGCTGTACCATGAAATATATTCCTTTAGTTTTTTGAGGAGTCCATACTAATTTCCTCAATGATTGTATCAGTTTACAGTCTGGTGGGTCCAATCTCAATTTGAGGTTTCCTCATAAGACCAAAAAAGTGGGGGTAATGTACGGAAGAGAACGCTACATGAAGATGGTGGCAGAGATAAGAATGATACAGCCATTAACCAGGAGACTTCTGGAGCCCAGGAGGGTAGAAGGAGCCACAACAGAATCTTCCTTGGAGCCTATAGAGAAAGGTGGCCCTGTAGGCAATTTGATTTGGGACTTTTCTCCTCTGGAATTGAGACTGAATACAATTCTATTTTTAGAAGTCATTTTAGAAATTTATTTCAGCCCCACTAAAATATGAATCCTGTCTGGAGGAAGAGAAAAAGACAAGTTTCCAGAAGTCATTTTGTTTAAACTGTGTTTCCACAGTCGTGTCTTCCAAATTAGAGTTCTGTAGACAACAGGTTCTCCACAACACTTTACTAAAATAGCCTCTTAAAATTTATATGTTAACCTTGACACTAAGCACAGGTAGTGCACTGTGAAGGCACAGGAACTCTCTCTGAGTGGGTTGTGGGGAGGATGTGTGTTTATGTGTAGCGTTGCAAGTAAAGTCTAAAAATTAAAAGAGACCCTGTGGACTAAAGTGCTGGGTATCACAGAATGTTCTCTCACGGGATCCCTGGACATCAGTCTTTGTGTGTAGTGAACTTTGTCAATTTGTTGTTGTTGTCATCATAAAATCAGTAGCCTGGAAAGGCGCTGATCTCTAGGGGAATCCCCAGCCCTCTGCATTTATTTCCAATAGTCTGCCCGATGATGAAAGGATAACCTAGTACTTCTTCTGATTGGTATTCTTACTGCGTAATAATTAGTTTTATCTTTCTTAAATATTATCAATGAAAAAATAAAAGGTGACACATATGTGACACACTCTTTTTGTCCCTGTACTGTGCCACTGCTACTTAAAGATTTACCACTTCTCACCACACCAGAAAACTAACTGCAATGTGAGATCATGATTTTGGTCTTACTAGGCACCCAGGCAGGTCAGCCACCAGATGCAGTGACAGATGAGCTATCTGAGGTTACATGACTCACCCAATTAGATGACATTTATGACGGTTAAGCTTAATTGTCAATTTGGTTAGCTTGACAGCTGCCTACAGGATTAGTAAAACATGCTTCTGGTATGTCTGGTAGGGCTCCAGAGGCATGGCTTGGGGTACTACTTTTGGTCTTTGGTTCCCTTCTCTCTGCTGTCTGGCATAGTTCCTTAGCTCCCTTTTCTGGCCACCACGTGCTAGCCATCTCTTCTTTGCCATACCCTTTTTATATAACGTTTGTGTCTTGGCACCTGTGAAGTATAAACTTAACTCTGAAACTTTAAGCCAGATAAATTTCTCCTTTCTGTTGTGAGTGTCAGAGATTTTTTCCCAGCAATGGGAAACTGACTAATATCTTTGACTTCTGTTGTGATCTTAAATTGACAAATATTCAGTGCTAAATGTTGAAATGATAGAGAAACTTCATTCAGCGAGAATAATTTGTAATCCTTAAAATTGAAGAGAGAATTATCAAGCAAGGATGATTTCTGTAAAGTGAGGAAAACATAGCCCATGCAAGTCAGGAACCCAAAATGTAGAGAATGCAAAGAGAAACCCAACAGTCTCAAGTGTTCTAGAAGAGTTTAAGGCAGAGGGCAAGCAGTTTTGATCTGTGGGCCAGATATGACTTGTATGTGCACTTAAAAAATCAATCAATATTTGAAATTCAGGATATTTTATTTAAAAGTCTCTCTCTCTCTCTCTCTCTCTCTCTCTCTCTCTCTCTCTCTCTCTCTCAAGAACTTTTGGAAGGAATGACAGCATTCACTTTGTTTTTCTCCACTTCCAGTACCTCAGCAATGGCTGGCTGTGGCAGCAGAAGGGAGTGGTCTGCGGTCCCTATGTATTTTGTCTGGCCAATTGCAGATGCAGTTAAATTGGGAAGGAACACTTGGACTGGGGTGATTGGTTGAACTCTTGATAAGTTAATTTATATTCTGATGTCCACACTCCAAATGGGAATTATTATAATACCCACTTCCTAGGGATTTTGTAAACTCAGAATAACATAATGTGAGACAGAAGCATAGCCTAATGTCTGGGAAACATGAAGGCGTTAGCTATTATTATGATTGCTACTTTTTTTAAAAAATAGTATTACTTGTTATCAATGATGTTGGGAATTGGAAAGTTTAAACAGCAAGATGCCAAGTGGCTTAGGCAACCATGATGGCTGGAAATAATAGGAAAGTTAGTTACTGCTCTACTACACTAGCCCTTGAAAAAACCGTGCAATGTTTAAAGAAATTGCCTGCTAAACTTCTGTATGGCTTCAATAAAAATTATGTTCCATTTTCCCAGCATGAAAGTAGCAGTTAAGGCAAGGAAAGTACGTTACGGAGTTTGAGGAGTGCGAGTGTGTGATGGACTGGGAAATTAGATTAACCCTTCTTCATCCAGGTGTTTCTTTTCTGGTGAAGCTAGAAAAAATAGTTGAGATCATCCATGGGAGTGAGATAGTGACGATGGCCTTTTTTTTTTTTTTTTTTTTTTTTTTGTCTCCTGTTTGTCCTCCCCCTATACCCGGATCTATTTCTTTATTAAATGTAACTTCTTTTCCTAACCAATCTTCTTTCTAGTAAAATTGTTTTTAGAGCATTCAGTTTACATAATTAAGTATGGTTTTGTGTTTAACTTTTATATCCAAGGTGAGGACCTCCATAGGTTTTAATTATTTGTTCCCATTGGAAACAAGATGTTTCACAGACAGAAGCTATAGATCAGGACTCATTACAGAGGCATCTCATTATTTTTAATGAGCAATTTCATTATTTCTGATTCTGCTGAGAGTGGGACATAATTCTGTCAAAGAGAGAAGCTTGTTAAAATTTGGTGGTCAGAAACATATGACTTCCAGTCCAATGCAGCAGTGCTGGTTATTACATTCAATGACACAATCTTGTGAGTGTATGCAGGCTATATGAAGGTGACTTGATATAAGATGCATAGCTATTGAAATATATAGCAACTCAATGTGTTTTGTGTATTTGAAATTCTTTTGAAAATAAGTAGTTTTTAGCAGCCATTCTCAGTATTTGAATCCATTGTACTAAAGAAAAATTTTCAATCACAAAACCTTTGGCCACATTTTCTGATAGCCCTAAGATTTGGTCTGGAGTGTTAGGAGTACTGCTCTGAGCCTTGAGATAAAACTGTTATTAAATTGGAACAATTTGTTTAAAATTTTGTAGGAATAAGTCTAATAGCATGGGAACAAAGAAAAAGGATCTTATATTTATAGAGAAAAAGAATGATTTGCAAAAGATAAGTGATAAGATAAAAGATGAATAAATGAGAAAATAAAGTCACATTAATCTCATATCACCAATGTTTTAGAAACAAACCACCATAAAGCCATTTCTACAATCTGAGGTTCACATGGCCTTCGGAGGATGAAAGGTCCTTTACATGTAACAGGCAACAGTTGAGGGCAAAGGTCACCTTCTCTTGAGTCATGAACTCATTGGTCAATGCTGGCTTTATTGAGTAGCCATGTCATACATTGTCGGGTTTAGGGATGCAGCTGTGCATCAATTGAAACAAAAGCTCTGTTTTAAAAAGAGTATGTATATACACTTGCGCTGTGTTTGCATAATAATGACAGATGATACTCTATACAGCAAGATGGCAAATAGTGAAAAAATGAACAGATTAAAAGGTGATAATTATAAGAGAGGAAAACTCCACAGGTCATCTTATTCCAGCTTAATTCTCTTGCAACATTTAGTAGAGAATAATTCTCACAAAGATATTAACTAATGACTTTAGAGGAAAAGGCATTCAACCTATGCGATCAAATCCATTGAAATAAATAGAAAAGTAAGATTTCAGAGAAGAAAACTAGGGAGAAAAAGAGGGTGGAGCTTGAGAAAAAAAACATATGAACTTTATTTTTGTTTCAAATTTTGGTAAGATTTAGGAACAGGATTTTGCATATGAATGGATCAAAAATCTAGATCTTCAGAGGATAAAAGGAGCCATGAAAATTGGTAACACACAGCTCTGCATTTTCCATGTTTCAGTGGTAGTTCTCCATGTGCATAATCCCATGCCTTTTAATATTTAAAAAATATAAAGTCATAAAACCTTTACTAGTATTTTTCCCTGTGGCCAATACTTCTTCCCTGTTCTTTCTTTTTTTCTCCAGTGGTAATTAATAGACATTTAAAAGGTACTCATTATTAGAAATTAACAGACATTTTAGGCAGTATTTTGTCAGCTTTAAACTACAGCTCAAATGAGAAATAGGCATTTTTTTCTCCTTTTATGTTTTAAATTACTACCTTGCAGTGTACCCTTTCCTAAATAGTCATAATTGAGCTTGATAATTTAAAATATTAACATGTTAGTCATTTTTGGTATTATTTTAGTTTTATATACTTGTTTAAATAAACTCAGATTGTCAAATATATGTACTAATTATTTTCAGAATATTTTTCTCTCCCCTATAATTTAAGGCCATAAAGTAAAAAATAATTTTTCTCTTTATCCATAGTTTGATGCTAATCTATAGCTAAAAGCCAAAGTATAATTATCACTTACTGTTTTTGCTGAATAACATGTTTCTAAATTTGATAAAATATCTTTGTGTATGATATGAGAGAACAACACGCTCAACAAATGCCTCCATCACACATATTAGCATGTGAAAATATGGTGAAGCTTCTTGGTGTTTTGTTAAATTCAAGAGTTTTATTCGTATATGATTAATTTTAGCTTAGGAGTCTATGTATGTATTTACTCCATGTTTCTTCAAACTTTTGTTATGTAGAAGACATTAATTTCTGTACAGCTAATAAAGATGAGGAAGTATACAAGTTTTTCCTCAAAGAATTTGCAGTCTAAGTGATGCACAGGTGTGTTCAATCTGCCACTGTGCACTGCCAAATAATCTAAATGAAACATTTAAAAAGCATTATGAGTTAAATACATATTTGTGTGTGCATTTGAAAAATTTTTATATGTATAGTAATTCCATCTAATGACGTTCAGTCCAATGTAGCAGTGCTGACTATGTTTAATGACATCTTGTAAGTATATATACCTAGTATACATTTATATGTGTGGAAAAGATCTGCTGTAAAAAATGTGTTTTATTCAGTTTTTTATCACTATTACAAATATATGAGATATTTAATTTATAAAGAGAATATGCTTATTAAGAAGGTTCTAGGACATGATTAGCTGTCTCTGTTGTTTTGATCCTGTAGTGAGACCACATACCTTGGCAAGAATATATAATAAAGCAAAATCATTCATTTCATGAGTGGAAAGCAAATGATAGCAGGAGAAAGGAGATAAGGTACTAAAATCCTCTTTGAGCATGTGCCTACAATGATCAAAGACTTCCTACGGACTAAAGGTTTCACCATATCCCATTAGTGCTGTAGGCTGGGGACCAATTCCTTAATACATGGATCCTTGGGAAATACTTATTCAGACCTTAGCGTGCTGTGTGTGTGTGTGTGTGTGTGTGTGTGTGTGTGTGTGTTTGTGTATGTGTGTGTGTGTGTGTAAGCCGAGGCAGGGTGGAGAAATATGGAAAGAAAAGATAATATTTGGCCTAGTAAAAATGTGTGTGTGTGTGTGTGTGTGTGTGTGTGTGTGTGTGTGTGTGTGTGTGAGTAGAACTACACTGGCCTGGCCAACTGGGGTCTATTTAGAGGACAATGAAGTTTTAGATTAAAAAATTAAGATATATGAGGAAAAACATGACAAGTAAATTCAGAAAAATAAGTTTATACAAGAAGTTAAATTTTTCACAAAATTCTTGAGCTGCATTTTCTAGTTAATGGAGTTCCAAGTGGGAAGGCAAGGGCATTGTAAAAGCCACATAAATGCTCTTAACTAAAGGCATGATAAACAAAGGCTGTCCTTTTACTGCACTAGTTGTTTAACTTTTCAGTGTGTATACACTCCCTTCCTTATCATTCCCAAATGACTTGACACCACATATATCAATGCAAAATAGTCATGAAAAATGAAAAAGAAAATGCAGGATTGTATACCAGATTAAAGGATAAATTGATCATCACAGCAGATTTGTGTCGGAGCTTGTGCAATGTACATCCATGTTGGTTCTTGAATATTGAGTGGAATTACTGTAGTGTCCAGAGTGTGAGCACACTCTGATTGATGCAGGCCATTAGAATGTATCTGTCAAGTGAGTATGTCTAGTGGGAGGGTCTCAGAATCCATGTAGAGAAATAGATACGATAAGAGGTTGTGGCTAATTTATAATTTCCTAATAAGTAAAATGAAAAACATAAAAATTGTAACAATGAGTAAATGACCAAAAGCATATCCATTGTTTCCTGCAACAGGATATCTTTTATTGAAAAATATAATAATCCATTTGCAAATCAGTGTATTGACTTGTACCCTCCTCAAAAAATATATTAAAGTCACAACCCCTAGTACACCTGAATGTAATCACTTAATCATTTTTGGAAATAGAGTTTTACAGATTTAAGTATGCAAACTGAAGTTACATTGGATTACTAGTTTCTTTATAAGGAAAGACAAAATTTGAAATCTATAGATGTGCATATGCAGAAGAAGGTCATGTGATGACAGAAGGGGAACTGAAAGCTATAAGCAAATAATGTCAAATGTTGTCAACTACCCTCAGAGCCAGAAAAAAAAATCTGAAATGGATTCTTCCTGAGAGCCTGCAGGCAGAACATAGTCTTACCAATACCATGATTTCAGACATTAATGCCATTTTAAGCCACCAAGCTTATGGTACTTTTTCAGGGCAGCCTTGAGAAGCTGGTACAAAAACCAAGACATGAGGAGATAAATGGATAGGACATGTTTCCAATGTGACCGCCTTCACATGTAAATATTTATAGTAAGAGCCTTCATATCAAATGTGCTTAATATCTATAGGATGTATGTGTCAGTTGGAGAAAATTGTGATGCCTGTTTCTTAAAAATTGTCCCCTGTTGTTGATCTACACTTAGAACTTGTAGAAAAATAAGTTATGGGAACACTGTCTTACTGAAAACCAGTGACCATACAGGACACAGATTGCTCTTTGAGATATTAGGCCCTGAGTTTGAGACTTGGGTCTCTGATAAGATTTCAGGCAGGAAATTCTGGAAAAGTTTATTCAGTGCCTTGTATGACTTACCCAAGTGTTTATTAGTATAGGAATCACTTAGAAGCAAAGGACCTTAACTTGTGTCCGACTTCCTTGTAAATGACCTTGTGCTTGCAAAAGAACTTTTCCAGATCTCATTGGTAGTATGAGGCCTTTGTGGCAGGTGAACTTTAATGTTTTTCTCAGGTCTGTAAGTCAATGACTCAGTAGATGAATAACTTCTCTAAAATAACCTATAAAGCATCTTAATTATACAACTGAAATTTATAGTTTACTCACCTTTAAGTATCTGCTTGCAAGTAATTTTAATTAGTTCATGTTGAATTATGAAGTTTATTTTATTTGTATGTTTTAAATGAACTGTGACTCTTACTCTTAGATGATTTTGCTAAACATAAAAGGACAGGAATTTATTTGAAATTCAAATTTCTAGCCTATCACATATGAAACGAATATTTAAAGATGAACAATAAAATGAGGTTACACTTTTGAAAAATATTTCTGCTTGCTAAGCATCAGAATTATACAGTCATGACCTTTAAGATAAAAGACAGAATTTCAGATAAATGCTGTAGATGTATATCATCGTTTCTAGAGAAGTCACCCGAAGTGATATATACCTATTCATCTGTCTATTCAAAGAACAACAACAAAAGGCTCTAAGTCAGAGGAGCATTCTGGAATGCTAAAATCTGATGAATGCCTTTACTTTTCCATGTGAATATGGATCCCCACTACGCTTTGTAATCTTTGATGCCCAACCATGCTTGACTTGATATTTGAAACTTCTCCACTGGATTTGCATCAGAATATGCTTAACCATTGGGAAGTGTGAAAAGAACTTACAGCGTCTTAGTTTTGCTCTCTCTTTCTTGGCCACATATTGTATTAGATGGTGTTTGGGGCACAGAATAAAGATAAAGAAGAGGTTGCCCTTTTCAAATTCAGACTTGTTTCAGATGTCATAAATATGTGCATGATATGCATAATAAGTACTCCAAGGATTGGGGCATATATGTCAGTATCATGAGAGCACCTACGGAAAAGAAACTGTGTTACAATAATACAATAAGATTAGAGTGTCAGATTATCACATGATTTATTGTACACCATAAGTAGAAAGCAGACACTGTCTTGGAAGGGTTAAAGCAATACAAGTCAAAGTAGAATGTCTCTGTACAAGTCATCTTCTAGCACTCATTAAGAACTCGGGACTCCTTTTCTTCTACGCATGTGTTTATTCTGCTGCCCACAGTAGTAAAAATCAATCTTTGACTAATACCATGAAATTGAGGGAGATACAAGGCGTTTATAACCCAACACTTGGCTTTTACACCAGCCAGTAGTGTCTGCCTGAACATTGCATGAATGCACAATAATGATAAGAATTTTCCTTATCCAGCAGCAGTGTGGAAACATCTATTTCTCAATTAAATAATAACACAGGAATAAAGACTCTTGATGAATAATGAGCCCTGAGGTTAACCAAAGAGCTTAATTGTTAAGATCCTGGGCTCTCTTGAGTCACACCACTTGGATTTTACTTCCAGCTCTCTCATTTGCTGTGTGACCTAACTCTATTTAATCTCTTTGTAGATTGCATTCCCTAAAAAGTAGAGAGGACCTTGCTCTAACGACTGAGTTAATACATGTAAGCACTTAGAACAATCCCCTTAACAGAGGAAGCACTTGGTAAGTTCTAGCTGATATTATTAATGAGAGCTTAAAGATGAATGGCTCGAGAAGTAACTTGGGAGAAGAAGCATTCTTTGTACATCATCTAGCAGTATCACTGAGAGCACCTGTATATAATTCTACCATGGAATCCTTTTAGTTTGAATACTGTCAGAATGATATGTAAAGTTTGAGATTCTTCTTATGACTGACCAATTCCGAATGTGAAAAATTATATTTTGATTACTTATATATTTTAACTCACAGTGAGCTTTTCTATGGCTGGTCATACAATTTGGACAGCACACACAAGTTCAATTTGAAACTCTTTTCTTTTTTATTCTCACTGGAAAAAAGACAAATTAGCAAGAACCACATGGATAAATATAAAGCTTACAGAAGGGACAAAAAATTTGAAAGACCCAGCTCTCAAATGTAGAAGGTCATAGTCGATTCATTGCCTTTCCTTGTAGCCACTGGGGCAAGGAGGGGCTGGAGAGGAGCGCGGGTAGCATACGGTAAGGAAAGAGTCTGGAGAGAGAGGTGGGAGCACTCCAGCTAGCAAAGGTCTCCTAAAAATGCATAAGTAATTTACATTCCATATAGTGATTTTGAAAAAATGTATGCTGAGGTGTGTACTTGAATGTTTTGCCACAGTCTGTTGCTCCACTGAACCTATCCTCTGAGACTGGGCCCCTTGATCAAAGAAACCAGAACCAAAGTTAAGAGGCTGGTTGTACTACCTGAGAATTCCCTTCATTAACCACCTGTCTAGTAGTTTCATCTGTGGAGATGTCCTGGATCCACATATTTCTGTCTCTTCTCCTGAACCTTTTATCAAGCAAAATGGAAATGAGTCTGTTTTTCTCTATTTTATTGATATGTATACATGCAGTACATAATGTGTACGTTGATCTTGAGTATTTTGTGCATATACATATCACGGTTAAATTACAAGACCTTTCTCTCTCCTATTTTGATCTCCCTCCTCCTCACTCCCTACTAGATTCCATTGTTCTCCCCAATTACTTGTCTGAAATGACTACGGGGTTTTCGTATTAGAAGAATCATTCACTCTGTTTCTGGTTTTTGTTTTCCATGTACCCCTTTTCTTCTTGTCCTTTCTTTGGTTGTGATGCTGCCTGTGGTTCTTAAAAGAAGTTGTATAAGACTTTTCCCTAGATGTAAAGCTGTTGTGTCTGATATACATTTCTTGTAAAGGTGAAAGTGATTTGTAGCTTTTTGACATCTGTCAGAGAAGAAAAGACATTGTCATTGGGATAGCAGAACTAAATTTATTGACACACATCTCACAGAAAATCTTTTGTATATCTTGATTACGTGAATTAGTTTGGAAGGTGTATAAACAGTAGGGAGGATTGACAGCCTTACAAGCTCCAAGGTTTAGAGTCAAAAGTCCTGCAATTCTAGGTGATCCCAGTGGGATGTGTTTGTTCCTGCAGAGGAAAATTGGGCAGATCAGTGGACTGGAGGAAACACGTGACCTACCTGCCTCACTCACAAAGACTGTACAGTGTATTCGGAACAGCAGTACCTTTCAGGCTATGGGCAGGATGAAATCCAGGATGGTGATTTTGTTTTAGAAGCCCAAGTAGAATACTGAAGATTCATGGTTCTCAATATCAGAAACATTTGCTCTGTTTATAACAAAATTTTAGGGCAAATTGAAGACTGTTACATAATGCTTGCTATAGAATGACCACCCATGCTTGTTTTCTTCAACATGTTTGTTAAAAAATATATTGAATACTTGGAATTGTATTCTATGCTAGGATACAAAGATAAATGAAATGTGATCTTTTATTAATATGTCACCAGAAAGTTGTGAGGTACACAACAGTGTCCACTCAGCAGATGATTTTCATAGTCACAGAAAGCTTTTATAAGCATACATTTTATATCATTGTAACCACATAATAATGTCCTCGTGGAAACAATTATTTATCTATTTGTTCATATTAATATCATGGAAAAATTGCAAATCTATGATTACAAATCTTACCTTTCTATTTTCAAGTATTTTCCTACCTTGGAGTTAAGAGAATGTTTCTATAAGGGGACAGATAGTAATTGCTTAGATTTTGTAGGCCAAGATACTATACTCTCTGGCTTTGTAATATAAAAGTATTCCTAAACACTTCAATTATACCATGATCCAAACTATGGTCACTGTCTTATTTTAAATAACTCATAGATTATTTTTTCCTCATCATGGTTACATGTTTCTACATGATAGAATCTAAAAAATCAGCTTCTTCTTTCAACCCACCTTAAGAACCAAGAGGAGAAGAAATGGCAAATGAATGTGGCATATTTTGAACTTACATGAATACTACTTGACGTTCTTAATAAGCAGAGCTTAATATTACTGTTTAGCTCTTCCAAACAACAGAACTGAGTTTATGCTGAAATTTGCCTTCAAAGACAATGAAGTCGGTGAACCAAAGAATCCATGAGATCCTTTGTGGAATATTCATGCTCTGCAAATCCCACTCTGTGTACTACTATTCTTCAAATGGAGCTCAGGGGATGTTGAGTAAATGCTGCTACAGAGGAGATAAGACTTCGGAACAGAAGAATGCAAACAAAAGTGCACATTTTTACAAAGAATCAAATTGCGTGAAAGCTAATAAGAAGGCAATCTACTTTGAATCAGGAGTTCTTTGTTGCAGTGGGTAAGTACAAATCCGTGATATTCTGATGCTCTTCCAGGAGAGGTTTCTCAAGCCAGAATTTGGCTGAAAATTATTGTTAAGTAGTGTTCTGAGTTAAAAAAAAAACAATCAGGAAATTTACATTGACTTTTGTTTCTATTGTCAGCAACCTCTGTGTACTTAAAGAGAAGAAAAGCAATTATTTCTGCTTAAGAGATGGCACTGTGAGACCTGAGTAATCTAGCCTATAGACAGACTATAGGTCATGAGTTCTCTAAACAAACGGAAATGGAATGGAATGGAATGGAATGGAATAGAATAGAATAGAATAGAATAGAATAGAATAGAATAATGGACAAATGGATGATACAAATTTGGCTTGGGTTTTGGCTAGTGTGATTATCCAGCTCACGATATCTTCTCATCTGTTATCTGCAAAGTAGAACAACAAGAAAGCTAGTAGTATAATTCAGAGACCTAATTCCTGAGAACTGGGTGTGAGATTAAAGAGTAGATAAAAATGCCTGGTCAGTAATGGTGTGACTCCCAGAGACCAAAGATTTGAAAACAAAGAGCTCTGACATAGAAAAAGCAGAGATGGGTATCCCAGCTCTAGACAACAGAATGGAAATTCAACATTTCTTCATCCCTTTGTTCTCTTCAGTCCCTGTAGGGATTAGAGGGCTGGATGATGGCCGCCCTTAGTGTAAAGCAAGAATCTTCTGCCTACAAAGTCTATGGCTAATATCATTTCCTTATATAGCAATTTCAAGGACACACTCATAATGATTTTTTTGATAATTTTAAATTCTTTTTTTCCTACATTTTATTGATATGTATACACGCAAAATTCAAGGTCTACAATGGAGTTGAGCCTTTTGTGCACATACGTATCTTGTCAAGGTGACAAGGGCTTTCCCACTCCTTTTGTCCCTCCCCCTACCCACCCCTCCTTCCCTCCCCCCCACCGTACTCCCCTCTTTCACTTTGTCTTTCCTCTTAAGTTCCATAGGTGTTGTGATCTGGGTTTCTCATTTCAGAGAGACCATCCGATGTTTCACCTTCTGCTTATGACTTACTTCACTAAGCATGTTGTTCTCTAGTTTCTTCCATTTGCCTGCAAAAGCCTCCACGCTATTGGGCTTTATTGACACATAGTATTCCATTGTGTATAAATGCCACATTTTGTGTATCCACTGGTCTGTTGATAGGTATTTTGGTGACTGCCATATTTTAGCTATTATTAGTTGTGCTGCTATGAACATGGGTATACACATATCTCTGTTATGTGTTGTTTCGACCTCTTTTGGAAACATTCCCAGGAGAGGTGTTGCTGGATTGAAGGGGATATTTATTTCCAGTCTTTTGAGAGCTCTCCATACTGCTTTCCAAAGTGGTTGTACGAATTTACATTCCCACCAGTCATGCAGGAGGGTTCCTTTCTCCCCATATCCTTGCCAGCACTGATTGCTATTTGGCTTGTTGATATAGGCCATTCTCTCTGGAGTGAGATGGTATCTTAGTGTTGTTTTGATTTGCGTCTCTCTTATGGCTAGAGATGTTGAACATCTTTTCATGTATCTATTGGCCCCTTGTACTTCTTCCTGAGTGAACTGCCTCTTCATTTCATTTGCCCACTTTTCAGTAGGATCCTTTATTTTTGGTAGGCTTACTTTTCTTCAATTCCCAGTATATTCTGGTTATGAGCCTCCAATCTGAGGTGTTGATATTGAGTATTTTTTCCCAGTCTGTGGGGTCTCTTTTCAAAGTGTCATTTCCTTTGCTGTGCAGAAACTTTTTAGTTTGACAAGATCCCATTTGTTAATAATGGGGATAATATCTTTTGGTCTTGGTGACTTGTCAAGAAAGTCTTTGCCTACCCCTATGTCTTTTAGAAATTTGCCTACTTTGTCTTCTAGAAGGTTTAGTGTTTCATTTTTAATGTTTAAGTCTTTGATCCACTTTGATTTGATTTTGATGCATGGTGATAGTTGTGTAGCTAGATTCATTCTTCTGCATGTGGATGTCCAGTTTAGTGGTTATGCAGAAGTCCTTTAACCCATTAAATTGGAGACATAAAATAAACTCTCACACAATATGAATAAAGTATCTTCAAATGCAACCTAAAGCTCAACAAACACAGAAACTAAACTCAAATAAAATTCGATGCTTTTTAAATGATTAGTATATATAATTTATGAGAAGAATTAATGTATTTTGCCATAGCAGATGAATTATTTATATGTTTGAAAGTAAGTGAGCTTCTAATTTACTTGTAGATAAACTTCTTTGAATACTATTGAATATATTGTACTGAAAATACAGCCTGTAAAGTTATGTATATGGAAAATTACTATTCAGAGAAATACCCAATTCCAAATCTTTTTGTGCAAACTAGAACTAACATTTTTTTTTATAGCAAGGCAAATCCTTGCTGAAGGTTTTTCTCTGCATTGAATTCCCCTTCTTAACTACTCTGATAGGAGAATATTATTGTTAGTACGAGTTTCGAAAGACATTTTATTCCTTAATGTTATGGTTCGGATTTGGAATGTCCCCCCAAAAGCCTCATGTATTTGGAATGGTGTACTATTGGGTGGTAGAGCCTGCCTGGAAGGTGCAGGTGTGTAAGGTTTTACTTGAAAGGATTGGGGTAATTTGTTGAGATTGGGGATTGGCTAGGGCAGAGATTTCAAGTGTTTGTTATTGACTTATGGGCCAGAAATTGAGAAAGGTGCAACTGGCAGCTTAAGGTGCTTAAAGAAAGAAGAAGAAATGGCTGTTGTGGCATCTTCTTGGGAAAGCTCATCTGCTTGCTCCTGCTTTACTTGGCTTCTGTTTGGGGTGAGCAGCTGCCCTCCAGTCTCTGCCATGTGGCTTCACCGTTGCCAGCTGCCCCATCAATGGACTGAGAGTGTGAGAGACCTTCTGAGCCAAATAGATCTTTTCTCCATTAAGTTGTGGATTTCAGGTATTTTGTCACAGCAATGAGATGAGTGATTAAGACACTTAATTCACTCTGCCCTCCTGTGTTTTTATCTCTCCTGTATAAGCATATGATGAAACCATGGTCACATTCTCTCCTAAATAGCTGTTTTGGTGCCTTATCTCCACAAGAGTATCTAGGATAAAGTTGTATCTGAACATTTGGCATCTGAGTATGCATTTGATGTTATTTAAAACACGACAAGAACAAAATACTTAAAAATCAAGCTTAGTTAAAAGGTAAAAGATCACCATGAGTAAAATTCAGAACACTGGTGAAAGTCTTGAAGAAAAACTGGAAGATACAAAGAACTTCTATTCACAGATCAGTAGAATAAGTATTGTTGCAAAGACCATGTTACCAAAGGAGATCTTTAGATTCAGTGAATTCCATCAAAACTTCAGTGATATTCTTTACAGAATTAGAAAAAAAATTCTAAAATTTTTATGGCAAACCAAAAGACCTACAAGAGTCAAAGTAAGCTTCAGCAAAAATAGCAAGACTAGAGACATGAGAATATTTCAAATTATACTGTGAAACAATAGTAGCAATTAGAGTTTGATGTTGGAACAAAAATTGACACGTAGACTGAAGGAATAGAAGACCCATAAACAAACCCACATGACTGTAGCCAACAGATTGTTGACAGAGGGGCTAACACTCCATGGTGGAGAGAATTCTTCTCTAATGAATAGTTCTGGGGAAATTGTATCTGTGTGTAGAGATCGAAACTACAATCCTTCCACTATGTGCAAAACTCAAAATGCTCCAAAGTCCTTGAAATAAGACCTAAAATTTTGAAACCACTAGAAGAAAATGTAGGAGAAACACTTTAAATCAGAGGCACAAGAAAAGATGTCATAAATAGGACTCTAATAGCACACAAAATAGTAGTATCAACAAACGAAATTACATCAAATTCTAAAGGAAACAACCAACAAACTTAAAAAGTCAGCCTGCATAATGGGAGATAATCCTTGCTATCTATTCTCTAGCAGAGAAAAACCTTTTAGACTATATTAAAAACTAAGAAACATCAAAAAACAAACAAACAAAAAAAACCCCAATCAACGAGTGGGCTTATGAACTGAACAGATAGTCATAAGCAAAAGAGTACAAATAACCAATAAATATAAGAAAAAGTGACTAGCATTTTTCATCCTGAGGGAAATATAAGTCAAAACTATGTTGAATTTTATCTCATCCCCTTCCGAAAGACTGCCACTAAAAATTAGAAAATAAAATGTTCATGACAATGCAAAGAAGTGGATGGAATCTTTCTTCACTTCTGATGGAAAAGTAAATGAATACAGCCATTAGGCAAACCGGTATCAATTTTTTTTTCAAAAAAACACATAAAAGTAGAGCTGCTTTATGCTCCAGCTATACCACATATTAGTATATACACAAAGGACGTAAAGTAAGCGTACCAGAAGGATACCTGATACCCATGGTTATCGCAGCAGATTCCTATTTGCCAAGATGTCGAGCCAGCCTGGGCACCCATTGTCAGGTGAGTGGATAAACACGTGGTGGTGCCTACACAGGGAGGGCCATCCATGGGAAGGAGACGGATGCAAGTGGGGATCATCACGCTAATTGAAACATATCAGACTCAGAAAAATAAGTGTTGCGTGCCTTTATCCAATAGGTGAATTTTTTTTTTAATTCAAGAAAGATGTCATGAAAGTAAAACAAAGAAAGACTGTTAACACATATGAAAAGCAGACTAAGGGTCAGGGAGAGGAAGGTATAATAAAAGTGAATGGGGAAGGGTACAACCAAAATATGCCATCTGCTTGCATGAATATGCCACATTGAACATCAATATTTTGGAAAAAATAGATACAAATTGAAATACATAAAAATAAATGTAAGAAACCCCCCCCCCCCATGAAAGCAAAATAAAAATCTAAAAAAAAAAAAATTAGACTCATTTCTGAAACCCTACTGGGGTGAAACTGGGGAAGGTGTTGGCTATCCTTCACCATAACGGTCTTGTTAATTGTAAAGCATTGTTAATCTTACAACAATAGAAGAAAACTTCCACATAAAATTATATCAAGAGAACTTGTGTCAAGGTGGCATCCACTTTTTTGTTCTTACAACTACTTTGCAACTTGTCTTTAATAAATATTATTTTAAAATTCTGATGAATTTTAGTAACAGTTCTTTTGGTCCTGGTATATAGCTCCATTTTTAGTACCCATAGCTTGCAATAGCACCTGTATCAAAAGTTACTCTGAATATAGCTGTGGTTTTTAAATGAATGTAAATATGTTAATGTTTCTAAAACCTTGGCAGTGCATGGTGACTCCTATAGGGTGTCTCTGGGACTGCAGGTGGGAAGATTGCTTTGTGTCACTGGAGGCGTTATGCTAGATGCAGAATCTCTTTCACTTTGCAGATCTTCGGACTGACATAATCCGTTTGATGACACTTTAATAAGGAATGAATTTTCACATAAAAGACTATACAATACTTTCTTATTTTTGCTTGCAACCTGATCAAGAGAATGTACCAGTTTGAGTACTTAACTGATGTACTTAAAATTATTCAGTAATTTGTCATCTAGGCTGCCTTTAAACTACAGAATTTTTAGTGAGATTCCCCAGCTTTACATAAGCTTGCCATGGTAGCTTACGCCTCAGCACTTGAGAGACTGAGGAAGGCAGATTGTACTGCGTCTAAGGCCTGTCTGGGCTACAGAGTGAGTTCAGAATCAAACTGAGCTACAGAGCGAGACCCTGTCTCAAAAAAAAAGTGATTAACATGGAATTTTTAAGAAGAAAGTATATTTCAAGTCACCTCCCTTCAGTAATCCAAAGCTTTTCCTAGCCAGAACTCCTATTTAACGTCTACAAATTTTTTAAAAAACATTTTTTTTCCTAAGCCTAAAACCTACACCTGCCAACACAGAGAATATAAAGAACAGGTTGTGTTTATATTTCAAGGAAAAATTATGTGTATCCTATTACCTATCACCATACTTGTCTAAATTGTTTTTGTAAGTCATTCATCATCCTAGAAGTAAATAATTTTCTTGATGTCTGTAGGAGAAATACATCAATATAGGAAATGATGATGGTGTGATTATAGTAATTATCACATGCAACATGGAGAGTTACTGCCATTTTTTTTCTTCTCAGTCGTTACAGAACTTGTCAGAGTCACATTAAAGAGAAGAGACAAAATAAGCAATCTCTGAAGTGTTTGTTGGAATTGTGAGAAATGAGGGAAATAAAAAACTTGAAGCAGATTTGATCACTTTATTTTGACTAAACTTTAAGACTTTAAAATTTTTGTTACTCTAGTTTTAAGACTTGATTAAAATCACTTTCTATTAGAAACAATGTAATAAAAGTCATGTAAAATATAAGAAAGAAAAGAAATATCCTTACTTTCTTAAACAAATATCCTTATTGAAAATATCCTTGTTCTCTTAAAGCTATAATTTGTATTGCTGGTTTTTAGTTTTTTTTTTTTTTTTTTTTTTTGACTAGGCCCTAGATTTTTCAAAAGAGGACTCAGTTATTAATTTTCTCACTTATCCCCTGAGTGTTTAACGATGTGTCTCATATACAGAAAACTATGTAAAATCTGCATCTTGACTCCTGTTTATTTGCTATAGTTGACTGTTAACTTTTCAGGGATTGTGTACACTGTTGGGCATTGGGATGGTAGCTTGAAATCAGGTATTGTGAGAATATTTTATGTCAGACAATTGGCATGAGAGCAGGGTTTTGTCCCAGGAAGCAGGTTATTGAACTTTTACTAGTAAACCAGTAGGAAAAGTTCAATAAAAGTTCAGTGAGTAAAGGAAAAACTCCTGGTAAAAATAACATATAGATAGTCCGAAATAGTAAAAATAAATGCAAAGAGACCTTGTAAACTCATAGCATTAAACAAGATCATAAGAGAAGGGTAAATATCGAATGGTTTCTCTAATATGAGAATACAGAATACAGTCATTTCCTAAAACTAAATGAGGGGTTGTAGTGGGAGCTGGGGGGAGGAGGAGGGTATTTGAGGGTGAAAAAGGGGGAGGGGAAGGGTTTGTAACTCTGACATGATACACATGTGCACAAAATGCTCAAGTTCAATGTGTTGTGTACCTACAGAGCTTGTTAATATTGGTTGTTTATTTTTTTTTGTTGGAAGGCTATTTAGAACAAATAATCTAACATTACTGTCCTTTTGCACACTAGTTATCTGTTCTTAAATTTTTCTCAACATTATGTATTGTATATATACATATTAATAAGATGGGAGAAAAAATAAATTAAGCTTACCTGTGTGCAATCCAATACCCAGCAGGATTCCAATCCTACTTAGGACTTTAGCACTGACCCAGTTTGTACTTTCATACAGAATTTTTCCATTTTTTGAGGTTAAATAATGTGTGCAATAGTGTGTGTGTGCTTCAAAACAATATAAAGAGGTTAAGTGTGCTGATTATTGGAATACCTTAGGCTCCACGTAGAGAACCACTGTCTTTGTAGATGGCCAGCCAGTGCGAGCCTTTTCACATTTCACCTTAGATGTGCACGGATTTTTTTGAAGTGAAAATAATGAAAAGAATACATTAGGAGAAAGTAAAAAAGCTAGAAAGTATCAGAATTTTATTCAATGAAGTTTTTGACTTCCATACACATCCTGCCTCACCTTTGAGTTCACCATATTGGCAACTTGTGCAGAAACGCCTGAAGTTCTTTCAGTTTGGCTTGGTTTCTGAACTGTCCAATATATGTTTACTATGATTTAAGTGTGCAATACATGTAAGTATATTGTAGTCATTTGAAAATGGGAGTTCATTTAGGTTATATGTTTGGGGCCAAGTTAATTAAAATAATTTTTAAGTTAATTAAAAACAATTTTTAAAATCTAACTATGGAGCTAGCTAGTTAATTTTTAAAAAGCAGTATATGTGCTTTGGTTAAAAAAGTCCCAGCTAGGCTACAGATTAAAATAGCTGCGTATCAAGGAAAACATGCATATTAATTAGAACATAGATTATGTTATGCATCCTGTTCAGCTTCAGAAACCGAGCCACTTGCTATGGATATTTTCCTATTTTAATGCAGTAGGTCTATTTGTCTGTTTTTTTTTATGCTCCCCTATTGTAGGGATGAGTTAGCAATCATCAATCAATTCTCTAATCTGTATCTTTCATAAATAATACAGCAATGAACATTTATGTGTGCAAATGTGTGTATTGAGAAAGATTAAGCACACATCAGTTACATAAGCAGGCACAAATACATTGTTTTCTTATAAAGTTATGTATTTTATATAATAATGTCTTAAGTTGCAAATGTTAGGTAAATAAATCTTTTCATTTAAAATTTAGACAGATTTGACTAACTTGTCCTCCGAAGAGGTTGTGTTAATTTGTTCTTTCTGCATGTTTGTAAATAAGTCTCTTCTATCCACATATTCGAAAACACTTTATAAATCATGTCTGGAATGTTTGCAAGTCTGAAATGAGAACAGTTTGTTTTTAATTTGCATCAATTATGAAACCAATCATTTCCACAGTTTTTAAATATTTTATGTATTTCTCCCTATATTCTGCTCTTCTAGTTTGTGAGAATTTGTTGTTTTAAAAAACATACATTTTCTTCCTTGATGTTCCAAATGTCTCCACAGTGTTATTTTTCTTAAGTTTTTCTATAATGCTTTTATGACGCCAGTGTTGTAATATATATATATATATATATATATATATATATATACACATATGTATATACATATGTATATACATATACATATATATGTTATATAAATTTGTCTGGAATTTATTTGATGCGATGAGTGTTCTGGGGCTTATTCATTACTCAGTGATTGGCAGTTATTGAATTAATCTTTTTAGTCAATTTGAAATATTTACTTTCTGATATTGTAATTACCACTGTGTCTTGAATATATTTAGACTTATAAAAATTATTTTCCAGTGATTTATTCTGGTCTTGTACCTCAAGAGCTTACTATAATTTTTGTTGTTTTCTTATGTTGCAATGCTATTTACAACAAATAATCTTCTATTAGTCTACTTTTGTACACTTTAGTTATCTATTCTTAAACTTTTCATCCAAAGTAAATTTTAAATATTTTGACGCAGTGTAAGATTGAATGCAGAGACAAACACACACAATAGAATTTTTATTGACCATTCACTAAATTTATTGATGGAATTAGGGAGAACTGACATGATACAGAATTGGATTTTTTGTACTCCAAAACAAAATAGCTCTGTCCATTTATTAAAAACTTGCTTTAGCGGTGTTCTATCAGTCTGTTCATGATTCATGCATATTTTCAGAAAGTTATTTTCAAGATTTTTTTGCCCTGGCTATTATGAATGTGATATTTTAATTACATTTTCTGCCCTCTTTATTAGTAGACATTTGATATACTTTGCATACTATTTTAACTTGCCATTATTGTAAAAATATTTAATATTTAAAATACCTTCTGTAGTAGTCATTCAATTGGATTTTCTTTGTTTGCTCATTTCTACTAATACACTGAACATTTCTATGTCTCTCTAGTCTTCTGGCAAATAATTCCAGAATAACAGAAGAGGAAGCACGTATTTCTGCTACTTGACTTTGAAGTTCAAACTTTTACGACTTACTTTTCTTTCAGTATGGGGAATTAAACTCAGCGGCTCAGGGGCACGCTATTACTGAACTACAGTTTTACTCCTTTTTATTTATGTGTGTGTGTGGGGGGGGGCGACAGGGTTTCCCTAGTTTCCCATGCAGAACTGGAACTTGTGATCCTTCTACCTCAGCCTCCCTGAGTTCAGAGAATATAGTCATGTGCTACGTCTTCCCTGGCAGCTTCTGGAGGTTGTGTCTTATGTATTCTATGTGTGCTGTATTGTGCATTGGTATGTATAATCCCTTAGATTTTTCTTTGCTATTACTACTATTTTAAAGATTTTTTGAAGCATGTATTGAGATTTTTTTGTATGCTTTTTCTACTTGTTTAGGAAAAAGGTCATAATGACATTTCCTAACATTCTACTGTTCTTTTAATATGGTATTAGAATGGCTTTGATAATGGTTTATTTAGAATATTTGCATAAAATAGTCTCATAAGTGGTACGTATGTGTGCATTTTTTTTTTTGTCTTATAGGTTTTCTTCTGCAGCTTATGTTTAATATAGTCTCAAATTTCTTGATTTTTACCTTCTCAAATAAGGCAGAAAAAAACATTTGGAAAGAAAAAAGATAATAAAAATATGGAATTATCCTGTTTTCTTCCTGTAAGTTCATTCTCTTTGTTTCTCCCTCTGCCTCCCACTCAAGGAACATTTGATCAATAAATAAACTGAGAGTTCTCTGCATGAGTAAATTGTTTGCACTGATACTCAGTGATTACATATTTATGTCAACGCTTTCTGATTATGTTCCATCTGTGAGACTTGAAATCACAAACTCAATCCCAGCTCCAGGAGATAACACATGAAATATGAGGCAGGGGATGGGGAGGACGTGGTGCTGATTGCTTTCTGGAAGACTCAATTTGTAAGCGAGTGGGAACCTATATCTTTCCCAGTTGACCTTTCTTGTTACATTTTCTGTATTTTTTTCCTTCTAACACAAAAATTACCATGAGAGTTCGTGGGAGACTGTCTGATTCTTACAACTGCATATGTTACATTGTGCAATTTATAGCAGGTTTCTGCGAATGATTTATCAGTGCTGTTGTTAATGCCTTGTATGAGAAACGCCAGTTCGTGCTCTCTGAAGGATGCTGAGAGCCTTCACCATATGCAGACTCTTCCTTGGTTACACTTAATTCAGGCACTGTATTATCGAAGAGCTTGCTATGGGGCGTTCCCTGTGTTCTGAGGTTCTCCAGAATTAATAACATCTTCTCTTTCTATTAAGTGCTGTTCAGTGGTTCTTAGCCATCTGCTTCTGGCTTAGTACTGTGATTTGGGTGTTGTAGCTGATGAATACAAATGGTGAAAAGATAGATGTTATACATTCTTTTTTCAGTCTGTTACTTCATTTGCTTGACATACTATATCTTGTAAGTTTTGTGTCTCCACACACCCTCAGGACCCCAAACTAACTTACCAAGTCTCCCATCTATCTTAGTTTTAAATCTTGCTGCCTCTCACAGCTCTGCCTGTTGTCTGTGTGTTGGCTGAGAAAATAGTTTCTTCCTGATGTTTCCCCCGGGAATCGAATCCAGAAGCTTGTGATCGCTAAGTAGACACTCCACCACTGAGCTAGGCTGGAACCTGGAGCAAAGACTTCCTAAATCACATGTTGGTTTTGATTGTTACGTAATCATAAATGAATATGGTAGAAAAATTCTGAAGATGTGAATTTGCTACTCAACTTTCATCCAGAAGGGAAGGTCTGATGATGAGCTGATTTCTATTTTTATTATGTGGCCTGTAATCCTAGCATTCTGGGAGGCTGATGCAGGAGGACTACAAGCTCAAGCCCAGCCTGGGAATCTGTGCCTTAGTGAGATTTGATTCTGTTTTTAAAAAAAATCATTTTACCCATATATACGTGACACATAATGGTTACAGTGAGCTTGAGGGTTTTGTGCACATATATGTCAACATTACAGTCCCTTCCCCTCCCCTTTTTGGCCAACCTGCATCCTTCGTATCCCCCTTAACTTTCACTATCGTGCCCAATTGGTTCTATAAAATGCCTGTATTTGGGATTTCTCATATTAGAGGAACCATACTCTATTTAACCTTCTTCATTTGACTCAATTAATTAAGCATGATGGTGTCAAGTTGTGGCCACTTACCTACAAGTGCTTCGAAACTTACTGTCTTGATGGAAGAGTAGTATTCCACTGTGTACATATACCACATTTTTGTATCCACTGGTCTGTTGATGGATATTTTATCATCTTCCACATTTTAGCTCTTGTTATTTGTGCTGCTGTAAAAATGGGTATGCAATTTCTTCAAAGGCTGAAAATCAATATTCCATTGGATCTGGTGATACTTCCTTTGGGTTTGTGGCTAATGAACTCTTCTCAGAAGAGTTATTAGCAACATGTAACAAAAATACTCTCTGTGTATGTATAACATTTTATTATACTTCTTAGCTGTAACAACTTGATTAGATTTTTAGTCCTCATCAAAACTAAGTTCATTAGTAAATTTATTGCCTGTCCTTAAGCTTGAATTTTTTTGTATGTCAGTTGCTTTCACTGTAACTTGTAAGGAAATTGGGGCGCTTCATAAATCAAACCACCAGGACTTAGAACAGGAGATGTTTTGCCTTTGTTTAAACTTTAAATGTCAAAAATTTTCTTTTTTTGTGGAACTTAATAGAAAATTTGAAATGTACAGAAAGGAACTTTAAATAAAAGAAAGTGTTATTTTATGACCCTGTCCTATCCATTGATAATTTTTGTGCACACTCTAATTTAACTAATTGAAATTATACTGAGTCAATAATACTATCCTCTTTGTTTCATTTATCAATACAGCATAGGTGTTTGCCAATGTTCAGAAGTACTCTTTTAGAGAAGGCTTCATTAATATGCCAGGATGACTTAAAACTTGCAAACCTCCTATTTGCTGTTACAACCCTCCTGCCTCAGCCTCCAGAGTAGCCAGGATTACAGGCATCATGTGTCACTGAACCTGTCTACATTGTTTTAATTCCATTAAATGAATGTGTTGCTTCACTTAACCATTCCTGTTCTTGTGCATTTTTGTTTGTTTTCTGGTTTTACTACAGATGCCTGTAGGTAATGACAATGACTTTTGTTATTTTATTTTATTTTAACAAAAATTGAATTCTCAGACTGAAAAAAAGAATGAAAGCTGTTATTTAAAAAAAAGCTTTTTCATTAAATAAGTAACTATTATAAGATACATCTGTGCAGGGTATATTTTAAACTTTGTTACTTTCCTAAGTAAGCTAGTCCTGCAAGATATTAGCAGTGAAGACCCTGGCCTAGCAGGTAATCAATTTTTAAATGGCTTTCCATTGGCTGTCTTTCTGGAAAAGATGCTTTTTTGAAATCGCTAGTTATAGGAGAAAATGTGGAGGAGAAAAAAGTACAAGAATACTTTATTTTCAAATGCTAATTTATTCTAGAACAATGCTGCTCCAAATTTCAGACTACATATCAAATACCCATGCATAATTAAATGTCTTTTAGAAAAAGTGAAACCTTAAAAATCTGTGGAAATTATTTTCTTCATCTTCTATTCAACAAACTTTAGTTTATAGTTGTAACTATATATGATTATCAGAAACTGATTAAAATTAATTCCTTTTTCAGTTTATTTGTTTTTATTTTTATTTTTTTCATTGAGCTCAAAGTTAAGGCAGTCTTTCACTTTCTGGCTGACTTTCACAGCATGGTCCTAAAGAGGATCCTTCTTCCAGAAATCTTTCAGTATACCAGCAGTTTTCAGATGGCTTCTGTTAATAGTTTGGAATTGTAATTATTCTCACTTAGACTGTGTTCTTTTAATGCTTGTCATCTGATTATTTCTGATCTCCTCCTCATGTTAACTGCTGTAATCTGCCAGAAAGTGGCTTTGCATGTGGTTCTTCAGTACCACTTTTTTATGAAATATTAGATAATCACCAGAAATATGAAGTTTTGTATTTGACCCTCATGTATTTTAAATATATGGCATTTTGAATAATAAGAATAAGAAAACATAGATGTCACTGATAAGAAAGAGGAAATGTCTAGGGATTGATTTGAAACATTTAATTTGAACCCTAAAAGCGCCATAACTTTGGGTTTGTGGCTAATGAATAGGTTATCTGTGTGGTCTAGTCTTTACAATCCATCTCACTTTCAAGCTAGAGTAAAAGTTTGCATTTTTCAATAGAAAAACACAAGCTGATGAAGATATCCTTCATATGAACCCTGAGGCTTGTCTGTGGTTTCATCAAAGTATTGCCTCCAGAGCTTTTCAAAGATGTCCATGCCTAAGCTACACTCAGATAAATTAAGTCAGAACTTTTGAAGAAGGGTCCCAGGCATCAGGATGTTAAAGTGTCCTTTAAAGGGAGGAAATTTAAGTGTGTATTTGCTGTTTTCTGCCTCCACCATTTTTAAGAGTTCTGAGTAAATATATTTGGAGCTTGATGCTTGGGAATCCGTATTTATATTTTGTCCCTATGAAATTGTGATACATAATATTTTGGAGAATAATTTGAGATTATGCTAGTCTGCACAGAGAGGAAATGAAATACAGCTAGATTATATTTTTATAGAATAGTAATACTCATCTGTTTTAGTTTTTACTTTTAACTTTCCAGTTAGTATCATCAAACACTTATTGTCAACCCTTCAAAGACTGTGTGACTGCTTCCATAGATGACAACTGGAACTAACACACCAATTCTACCAATTTTAAAATTTAACCAAAGATTTTTGATGATGCAGTAATTTTCCTTTGGCTAACTAAATGTTTGTACATTAATCTGAGAAATAATAGTTATCTACATTTATATTTTTAGATAATACGATACAACCATACTCAGGGAACAGTTACCTCTAAAGGATTTTGTGTACTAGGGCTCTTAAAATTTGATTGTGTGTTTAAATTATCTGAGTATTTTTTAAAATGCAGATTCCGATTCATATACTTGTAATGAAGTCCAAGAAACAGCACTTTTCAAAAGCTTCTGGTATTTTTTTAATATTTATATACCTTGAACAAAAACTTGAGTAGGAAGACTTCAGGCTGTTCCATACATGTATTTTTTTCCCTGAAGATCATATGAAGTAGAATGTATCTTTCCCTTAAAGTGACCCTTGATAGCTGCTCTCAACTCAGAACAATATAAAATATACTAAACCACTATTTTAAAAGAACCTTCTGCAGACAGAGCACTTTAAACACCAAACATCTGACATTGTTTTGTCATATTCACTTAACTGATTATCTGGTACCCTGGGAAGAAAAGTAACTTGCCCAAGGCTGCAGTTGGAGGTTCCAGAAGTAGAGTTTCTAATTGTATTTTTCCCAAAATCTCTAATCTTACCAACTAAGCTGTGCTGCGTCCCTCTGGTTCATCTGCTTCCTGTCCCTTTCTCCTATCGCATCCTTTCACTTTGGGAAGTGGGGTATGATTCAGGACTAGTTTTTAAATTTCATTACAGGCCATTTATTGAGCATTTAAGATGGCCATCTAAGCAAGAACTTCAACTCTTTAACATCCTCATAGAACACATCAAAAGGTTACATTTACCGTTGCTACTGCACAAGTGGATACCACGTTTCATATGCACTCGAGTTCTTTTGTACTTAGGGGACTTGAACTTAAAGTAAAATGACATTGTAACCTCGTGTCTCTTTTTGGATGAAAAAAAAATACAGTAAATAGCATACTAGTTACTAGAGCCTGAAGTTGAAGTCAGTATTTCTCCTGAAAGGAAAATAACTAATGCTCATTGATCTCCTAGTTCGTACTAGGTGTTGGACTAACTGCTTCGTGCATAACTTATCCAAGTCTTTCCTTAAAACAATTCATCAAGTCATTGTGTGTTCCACATTTTAAAGATGAAAAAACCCTGACAATCAGGGGTTAAAATCTTGCCTGCATCTAGCATCTGCAAAATGATGGAGGTAATGTTTGTCTTAATCAATATGTTTAAAGGAATATAATGTTTGTTTCTTTATAAACTACAGATAACAATTTGAAACACATTAGATGAATTTGTAATATATCATGCTAAAACAGATCTGTTTTTATCTAAGAACAAATGGAAGTATGATTAATCTGATGATTGCTGCAATAACTTTAGCCTGATTGAGATTCATGAGAGTTGTTATTTATGTGAGGAAGATAAAGTAGCATTTTGATAAAGGCACACCCAAACAGCATGCAAGTTATAAGTAGAATATTTCTTAAAGGAAAAGATAGGAATAATTTTATTTCTTGTATTTTGATAGTTGTAATAGACCATGACATGATAAATGAATCAAGTTATATTGATTAGGTTTTTGCTGCAGTCAGTAGTCATTTTACTTTCTAATTGCTTATGCCCAAAAGTGGAAATTAAACAAATGGCTTAATTGCAATGAGAGGAAATGTTTTTTTGTTTTGTTTTGTTTTGTTTTGTTTTGTTTTAGTTCCAAGTAGTATCTGTGAAGATAAAAGTTGCTATTTCTGTGTTACATCAATTTTCTAAATATCTGGATGGACACATCTTTTTGTTGTTGTTTTTGCTGCTCCTGAATTTCTTTTGCTCTAATTCTGTGCTTTGTTAGCAGTTATTGTTTCAGTTATGGGAAGAGTTCATAAGTTTTCTCATTCTGGTGTTCTCTACTGCACCAAATTAAGATGAGTGGATTGGTCCAAGTATTGCCCTTAGCATGAATGCTTTCAAGGGATGCTGTATCTTCTCTTCTCTGTATTTATTTTTAAAAGCATATGTGATACTTATTCATGGATTCTCTACCATTGAAATAAAAAAAATTTCAAGAAAAAATGAAATTCCACCCATCAAGTTGTGTTTAGCACTTCATAAAGGCAGTGCAGATAGGTGGAATTAATAACTATGAAATATCCATGTAAAATATTATTTAACTTAATATTATTAGCAAATCTTTAATCTGAGTTATGCACTAGTAAAAGATTAATTCTCATTTTTCCACTACTTTGGCTCTCTAATTCATCATCACAAGGATACGATTTCTAAGATTTTTAACTCCATAGGATAAAAGGTTGTCATTTTTAATGCAATTCCTTCTACTTTAATTTGGATCAGACACATGGATTCATTTTTTAAATTTTCCTCAACAGGTCATTTCTGACTGGAAATCCATTTGTGTCCTCAAAATCTTGAGACCTTTATCTATTTTGTGGTAGCGTACAGATTTTCTGAATACGGAGTAGCTGTTCTAACTTTGTCCACGAGCTGGAACATAGATTCCAGGCAAGGTCTGATGACACCCCAGCAGCTCATAAAATCTGATGCTTGGCAGTTGTTTCACAGCATCTTCTTAGCATAACAAAGAGTGAAATGGGGATGTGGAGCCAAGGTTTGTTGTAATGGGACAAGACATCTTGTCCTCTAATGCCCAGAACATTTTCAGGGAGCGCCATAAATAGCACGTGCAAATATTCCTTTTTGACCTGTTATCATGCTAGAATATTTGTTTCTAAAAGACTGTGCTTCTACTAGAATGACACAAATTATAATTTGTGAGATCCCTCTTGTTTACAGTATAGTATTTATTTATATTTAAATATTAGAGAACTCTTAGGCAAAGGAAGTATTCCAGGACCTGAAGTTCATGCGTGTTTTGCCCAGTTTGTTTTATAAAGATAAAAAAAAAAATATTGTGCACTAAGAACATAGATGTGAAAAATAAGGATTGGGAAGCAAATAAAGCTGTCCTATGTACCAGCTATTTCTCATTAAGTGATTTCCCAAAACCTTTAAGCCTTTATTTACTTATTTTTAGATTGCACATAATAACAGTTCCCTAAGTGTCTGTGAAGATGAAAATAAATCATATATTTTAAAAAGCCTACCTCTGCCTGGCATACTGAATATGCACTATAAGTATGACTTCCTTTCTCTTGCGATCAAACAAAACACTTCAGCCATTGGTGGCATAATATTCAGAGATATTTATTGCAAGTCATTTCCAAAATTAGACTAAAAATATAAAGTTGTTTGCCTACTTCATGAGACTTTGCATCATTGCAGCTAAAACACTTTCAACTTAGACATCTTTAAGGGCATAGGAATTTCCTATATGTTTTGGCACTTAAGACTACAGATCAGACACCAGCAATTTGTGTATGGAAGGCCAGATTGTACAGGTAGTACATCTAGTTTTCTGAGCCATGGCTTGCCATTGGGCTGGTGAAATTGTATGTGTGGGACATGTGTATATGTGTGCATATGTGTGCATGTGTGTGTTTCATTTTCGAGTGTGTGGGGGTGGAGAAGCATTATTGGTCAGACCTGATTTTCATAATGTTTAGGATAATAGAAAAAAATAGGAAATTCAGCTTAAGTTATTCCTTAAAGATATAACTGCTGGAATACGCTTTTGAAAATGATTGTGAATCTGACCTTAGGGCTTGCTAGCTAATTATCAGAATGCTCCAAACTGTAGTGCTGCAAAGTTTTAAAATTTGTAAGACTTGAGATGGTAAACCTCCTTTTACCATAATGTCTATCAAGATGAAAGAGCTAGATTCTTGGTATAGTCTTAGTATAGACAACTTCTGACCAAAGAAGCTTAGGATATTCAAATATGTTCACCAATGCAGAAGCAGAAGATGACTTTGCTATTCCTGACAGTATTCTCTGTGATACTGACAAATTAATAGCTCTTCAAGGATACCTATAATAGGATCTAACTGGTGGGAATCTATTTGTAGAATTGTAACCTGAACAGATGTATCAGCACTTCTGTACTTTATGTTGTAATGGGATTGTCTTTTGAGATTTATATGCTTGAGGAAAATTTCTCTATCTTGTAAAATCTGTGTTTAGGCTAAAGATATCATGGATAATCTTCAGTTGTAGATGGAGGAAGAATATTATAAAACATGTTTGAATGAAAACTTTTAATGTGTCTGCCGTAGGAAATCCGTGCATCATTACTCCGCCATTGGTATGATTTTGTGATCACCCCAACTACAGTTGTGTCTTCATTTTCTTGATATCCTGTATGTTCACTATCAAAACCACATTCCCATGGGCTTTATAAGTCTGTTTCCTGTGTTAAGCACACCCACGAGTAAATTGCTGTACTCTAGTTCTACCTCGCTCTTTTACCTTTAGTTTTTAAGAAGTCAGTGTTTTTTTTATTTGTGTGTGTGATATAGGGATGGAGCCCAGAGCTTCTGTACTGAACTATCTGCCCTAACTTTCTACAATTCTGAGCTTCCTTAATTTACTAAGATGCCCAGCCTGAGCTTAAGTTTAAGTCCCTCCTACCTCAGTGTCCCAGAGTGCTGGGATTAGAGGCAGGTGCCATCGTGCTCATCTTTTTCTTTCATGTTTAAAAGCTGATCTTACTTCTCTTCACTTGTTACAATGTGGTGAGTTAAATAAAGTCATGTGTTAAACTGTTGTTTAGGGGTTATGGAATGGAGAAGAGTATGGAGAGCACAAGCGGCGCAGTAAATGTGGAAGAAAATGTGGCAGATTGACTTTGCTATCCTAGGAAAGGCTAAAATGCTTGGTTCTTCAGAACTTAAATATCTATCAAAACTTTTGTTTTTTTAAGTGAGAAATTTATTTCTACCTTCCAGTATATAATGAATAATAATATTTGGCGATTACAATTTTAAATTAATCATTGAGGAAACATCTCTAGCTTCTGGCTCTTGCAAAGTACAAAAAATATCTTACAGTTAAATATTTGTGACTATTGTGCATTGGAAACTTAATTAAATTTCAAAGAAAAAAATGGGACATATCCTGGTGAACTAAAATACCAGCGAGCCACGGAATTTCAGAACTGAATGAGACCTAAAATTGTGCTTTGACACCAAGCTGGCCCTTGCACCCTGAACACATGCATTTCAGTTTAAGTGGTAAAGAATAGCTTGGATTGGAGCAGATATAACATTACCTCTAAATAAATCTTAAATTTCATAGAAACAGGAGCTTAGAAAGAGCACGTAAGAGAGACAGAGAAGTCACCAGTCCAGAGTCGTGTAGATCGTACCAGTCTAGAAGTCAAAGATGCCTTCCTCGATGGACTACACCAGAGCTTAAAACTTGGGTCTTAGTTTTCAGTACTTTCACTTAAGAATAAAAAAGAAAAACTGTAAATGTTTCTAAGTCATGCCTTCTAAGATTTTTCTAGAACCCAAGACCTAGGCTGGGCACTTGTTAACCTTCCCAGAGTGGCCAAAGTTCAAAAAACATAACCTGCCCCAATGCTATTTAACTCTTCTTATCATTAAACCAAATGCCACAGCTCTGCCTCACACACATGAATATAGCCAACTATTTTTTTTTTCAAGATAACAATGTTGGTTGACAAAGGAATGGAAAGGGGCTATCCTCATCCCAGAGCAGTTTTGAAATTCGAGCATGGGGTCGTGCTGTAGTCGAAGTATGACTTACAACAGGCGTAGCAAAATGTGTCTTTCAAAGTAGTTTTTAAGGTGCATGAACCCCCTGCTGTCTCATAACGGAGTCAGATCACAAGAAGCCCCCATTTGTCCTGGGAGGCATTTCTGTTAAAAGGCCTTTCCATGACCAGGAGTGCCCTTGAGACAGATGAAGAGAGTTCTTTTAAGATGAAGATGGCTGGGCATTTTTCTCAGTGCTGGACCATTATTAGTATGCTTTCTAGTAGTATTGGGTATAGCCTTGAGGTTGAAAAGTATTTCCTACTTTTTAAAGTGAAAATTTTTATATATGCATAAATTCTATCAAAAGACTTCAGTATTTTACCTTATCACCTTCCCTGGGGAAATCAGTCTGTTGATCGATTGATCTATTTCTGGTCTCTCTCACTCTATATATGTGTATATGTATACTATGTATGTATACATGTCTATATGATATGTGCTCTGTCTCCTGTTATTTATGGAAATGAGTATGTAGCAGTTCCTACTTCTGTTTAACTTTGGGGAGAGCTATCTTCACTACTCAAGACATGTGTTAACTAATGTCCCAGTGTTTTAGTCAAGCTTTCCATCAGTTGAGCTAAAGGACCCTGTGATTCTAGACTGCTTTAACCACAGAGATGGCAAGCATTTTGTGAGTGGTGGGTGAGACAGACACCAGTAGTAATAAGCACAGTTCTATTTATTTTCTCTCTAAATCCTCTCATCTGTTCCCTACAAGGTATAAAATTTATTCCCATTTTGAGATATGAAATGTTAATAAAATTTAAACAACTGTGCTAATATTGTATAAGATAAATTATCCCTATTACTTTTTTCTATTCATGTTTCATTTATTTAACTATTTTTTTAGCTTTCATATGTCCCAGGTACTGTATTGAACATGAATAGCATAGATATGGGGAAACCAGAAGTAGTTTATGTATTCATGGAGTTTTTTAATGAGTAAGCAATATGTATCGCAGAAAAGACATGCAATAATGACAACTTACCCAATCTCTCTTTGACTGACACTCCACTAGTCCGTGGTACCAATGTCATTCTACCATAGGCGCTCTGATCACTGTCACCCAGGCCTGGAGACAGCCCAGACATGCTGACTCATCCCACTGGTGAGATTCATCTTATCTTTTAAGATTTTCTTCTCTGGATTTCATAGCTTTGCTCACTTGATTATGAGACATGATCATTTCTAGAAATCATGTCAGAATTCAACTGCAAATATTTATGTATTATACCATGTGTTGGAGGGCCCAGTGTGTTTATAAACAGTGACCGAAGATTCAGAGATTCTAATTGCTCTAGGCTCTTCTAGCCACCCTGAGCAAGAAGCCACTCTCCACATTTTAGGTACGGGAGATATTTTCTAGGTTATTTTCACCTTACACTGGCTTCCCTAGGTTTTATTTTTTCAGATAACCCTGAGTCACGTGCCATAGGGGTTGGACTCTATAAGTGGGCTTTCTGCACAAGGAAAGATGTCTATGAGGAACTTCCTCTCTCGCTTTCTGGCCACTTTATGATAAATGGAGTTAAGAGAGTCAGTTTCACTCCACTGCCACTTCAGTGTAGCTCTAGATGTGACATGTTCACGTGGAGTTCAAAGAATTAAAAGAAGTAGATTCTGCAGTTGAGAAGGAAATATAAAAATGCAGAGCAAGAGAAAAGACAAAAAGAGAAAAAACAGGATGAGGCTAGGACATGAAAGCTTTATTTCCCCTGACTACTGGGCTAGTTTCACAATGCTGTGTTAGGGTGGCTGCCTTATTCAGTACTTTGTTAAAGGTCTCTGGGTAAGAAACTTGACTGTACTGAGGGATCAAACATCCAGGAAGCGTTTGATCTTACCCAGGCACCAACCAACCGAGCCCTGTGCCTGACTGCTTCCTTCCTTCTTTCCTTCCTTCCTTCCTTCCTTCCTTCCTTCCTTTCTTTCTTTTTTTCTTTCTTTGTTTCTTTGTTCCTTTTTTCACATTTAGTGCAAGGAGTCTAGTTTTCATTGGACACTCACGATGGGAAATATCAGAGCATTGACGATGACTATTAATTTTAGCAAATGAAGGCAAACAAAGAATCCTTCCTTATTCCATTATGTGGTACTTAGGTAGGTGCATGTGACTCAGGTGTGCCATCCTGCTCTCTTCTGAGAACACAGCCACTCTACCTGAAGGAACACACCGAAACACACTAATGTCATTAGGAATGATTGAGACTGAGTTCTTAGTTAGTTCGTGGGTGTCTCTAAAATAGTACCTATTAAGGGCCACTATAATCCTAAATGAAGAATGCAAGTGACAGACTTGTTTTTATTCAGACACAAGCTCTCTGAAACGTTTGATAAAAATCATTATTTGCTTTTTCAGATATTCTCATTTTTCTTCTTCTACATCTCTAATGATTTTTCTCAGAGTCTTTCCTGGATTCCTCTGCCTGGCTCTTACATACTTTTATTTATCCCAGTTCTTTCCTTACTTTTCTTATCTTCTCTCTCTTTCCTTTTTCCTGTTGGTCTCCCTACTCCCAAAAGTCATGAAATAAAAATTAGTTTAAGGTGCCTTGAGCAAGTTCCTCCAGCTGAGACATCTTCACTCCTGTGGGCGTTGGTGCTTGTGAAGCCCCACCTGGTTCCTGCCACCCAAGACTCCTGTCCTTGTCTACTTCAATTACTAAATAATTATCTTTGTCGATGAGAGAGCATAAGAACTAATAACCCATACTTAATCAACATGGACTTCTGTTTTCAGACTAACTAATGAATTCCATTTCTCTGTCTTGATCCTGAAATAACTCTTCATCACAAGCTCTTTGCTTGCTAGAATTTCCTGTTTGATACCCTGTAAGCATACACACAGACTGCAGACTGAAAGTCCTCTGCTTTTTCAATCTGAACGAGCTCTGCTGTCCTTGCCCCCACGTTCAGCAAAGGCTACTGTGATCTCCCCACATCTTTAAAATAAAATACGAAGTCTTTCCCGGCGTGTTCCTTCTTCTTATGTTTTCTATACCTGGCGATTGTGCTCCTGCTGTTTGACTTATTGATTTTTATTCTGTCCACTCCAGTAATCTCTCTATTATTCAGACTTCATCTTCCTCATCTTTGCAATCACTGATGTGTCCTGTAAGGTCTTCTTGCTTATAATGTTTCATTATTTTAATGAAATCTTCCTATTTCTGTGAGGTATTTTTAATTTATAAGTTTAGCTTCTTTGTCTACTGCTTATTTTCTTTAAGCAGGGGCGTCTAACCAACCACGCTGAGGCCTAGTGGGAACCATTCCTCACCGCAAGAAGTGTGCAGCAGATCAGCGTGCTAAGTGGCACCTGTATTTACAGCTGCGCCTCCTTGCTTACATGAATGCCTGAGCTCTGCCTCTTTTCAGGTTAGCAGCAGCGTTAGATTCTCATAACAGCTCAAACCTTACTGTGAACTGCACCTGCAAGGCATCCAGATGGCATACTGCCTATGAGAATCTTTTGCCTGATGGTCTGATATGGAGCCAAGATGGTGATGTTAGTGCCCCATCCAGTCCCTCCACCCTCTGTGAAAAAAGATTATCTTCTGTGAAATTGATTTTCTTCACAAAAAAAGTTGAAAACCACAGCTAATACTGATCCCATCATCAGTTCATGCAGCAAACCCTAACCGGAGCCCTTAATTTTCTTCCTTGAGTGCTACTTAAAATGTTCATAATAGAATATGACATGGGGTTTGTTCCATAGGACACTTGTGCAGCGTTGTCTACCTTTCCAAGTGCCGATCAGAAAACAGGATTCTACAAGAGAAAGAGTGTGTAATCCTAGTTCTAAAAACTGTAAGCCAAGCAGCTCTGGAAAAATCACCCAACTCTTCTGAGAGTCAATTTTTCTGTCATTTAACAGATAATAAAAACATCTTGACTTTAAGTGGCTAGAGATAGATACATATGAACAATTCTCTGCTAGTTGGACTCTAAGGAGCAGAAACTAAACTCCCACAGATTGGCACAAATAATGATTTACTAGAAAAGTCTACAATGTCAGAAGATTAAAGAGAAAATGTCAAGTACAGCATAGATCCATAGATACCAAGAGCTAAATGTTAGGATAGCATAACTTTAGAATTCACTCTTCTTCTTTTTATTTTTTAGCTCTGCTTGTGCTTTAACTTGCTTTTCAGTCTTCATCTCCATGACTCTAAGTGATCCCATATGTCCAGTTATGCCCCCTGGAAAGTAGAAGCAATGACTAGCGCCACAGTGTAATGACTACAGCTTGGGTTATGTGTCTAACTTCAGCTATTCCAGTTATTTAATTAGGTCATCTTGGATCACGTGCCAACTCCTCTAGTAGAAGGCACGTGAAGAGGAAAAATGCAGCAACTGTGGTCAAGAGCTCATTGGCTCATATACATTGCAATCTTTGCAAACAGCAGTCTCTTTGTCTGATATATCTCAAATATCCCACATGCATTCAGCCTTCCTCTACATGATTGATGTGCAGCTATTGTAATCAGTGTCTAGGGTCTCTTTGTAATACATATTATTTTTAATTACATGAGGACCTGTCATTTGTATTTTGTAATACATGAACAAAACCTAAGTATTTAGATACGCCTTAGACAAAAAAAAAAAAATAATAATAAAAAAAATAAAAAATAAAATTCTGGGAACACAGAAAACACTAAATGGAATCTTCCATACAGCTGAAGTAATGGGGTAATCACCAGATTCTCATCACTGTTTGATGGGAATATTATATGGTAAAGATTGACCACTGGTCAACTTGACTTTCTTCACTTGAACATTTTTCTGGCCATCTTTGCTTCTTTCTCCAGTGGCCCTTTATCTTAGTTCTTTTGAACATTATTTTTTCTGAATGTACCTGAGAGGAATTTTAGAAAAAGGGCCCGAGGAGTGAGCTGCTTGCACTGTCCTCTAATATGGCCTAATATGACATTTGCCATATAAATTAATATTAACAAATGTATCTATGAAACAGGTAGTGCTTTGTAGGTAATCCAGCTATTTAAAAGCCAGGTTGGCCACCCAGTTAGAATGTTTTTATTTGGATAGTTCTCCTTTACTTAAAAACCAGAAACAAAATTTGTATTGTGTGCTAATCCTAAGAGTTGAACCCTGTCTTTGCAAACTCTATTCTTAATAAAAAGTGTGCACAGGTTATTTTTTCATTCTTTAACTCTTATTTTCAATGTTTCCATTTGACACTGCTCAGAATCTTCAATTTTATACTAAGAAAGAGTTCTCAGCTGCCTTAGCCCCAGCATCAATCCTTGAAGACAGGCCAGCATGGCTGAATGAACTGTATGTTTATTTTCTGATAAGGCATGCTCAAAGAAGTGATAAGGAGAAGTCTGGGGTGGAGGCCTCTCGGTGGTCATCCTGAATGCCCCTGTGTCCCAGACTTGTGCCATATCCTTGCACCATGTCCGTGGCCCACACTCTGCAACTGGAACATACCATCTCCTACACTCACCTGAGGACCTCTTCTCTCACATTCCAATCCATTACAGCTTTGTATTTCTCATAAAGCACTTTCTATTTGTGTAGTGAACACTTTTACTCCAATTCTGTGTAGAATAAATTTTTCTCGATGTAAACATTCAAAGGTGTATTTAGCACTTTACCACTCATTTCATTCCACCCTCTGTCCTTCTTTGGGGCCACGCCTCTTCTTTGCAATCCAAATCAAGGAGCTTGCTGTGCAATTCTGTTTCATTTTTATAGCACCTAGCTTTTGATGTTGAATATTCATTTACTTATTTCATTAGTAATTACCAATAAGTATTTATCATTTGTATACCATCTACTTATAATTATGATAGGGCCCTGTGACTAAAATACCAAACACATAGTTCTTAGATTCTAAATGCTTACAGTTTAGTAGGTGAGACAGATAATGGGTGAGACGAATATAGCAAAAAACAAAGATTGCTGGGATTGATGTATAGATGTTACTTGGAGATCCTGAGCAGTCTCTCCAAATAAGGGAGAAGGCTTTCAGAGAAAGGTGATATTTGATCTAGGATGTGAGAGCTGGTGGGAATCAGTACAGTGGATAAGAATCTGGGCCAATGTGTATGAAGTCAGGGGTGTGTGGTGCATTAAAAAGTCTACGAACAATTCTGTAAATTTAGAGAAGTTATTCCCTCCTATTTTTTTTTTCCACGACGATGTTTGTGTGGACTAGAGCACTTTGTATTTTACTGCCCCATACAGTGACTCAGACAGAAGTACTTAATCCAAGAGAGGCAGCGAGGCGACCTACACTTGCAGGAAATACAACAAAACCACCCAGCCTGTGCGTGGCTTGAAAAGCCTCCCACAGGAATCTAATGCTTGCTCCCAGGAAATAATATTTTTCACGTTTACTTGGGGATCACTAGGTAAGCGGCTGCATTGATGTGGAAAACCGGAGAGCTGTGGAGAGTTAGGGCTGCAAAGCTTCTTTCTTGTGTTCTAACAGTGTAGATTTAAATAAACCCTTATCCTTGGAGGTGAAAAATCCACGGTCCAGGTGACTGCCATGTGCATGTAGAGTGAGAAAACATGGTGCAGATAGACACAGGGCACAGTGGGTAGATAAAAGGACCTGGGTAGGGCTTTCTGGAGGCAATCATCAGTGAGACACATGTACAAAGGGATTAGGCTAATAGTATGTGTTTTCAACAACAGTAAAATTGAATTTGGGAGGGTCAATTTTCTTATATACATTTAGCTACATCAGAAACCTGGATGGTAATACTGGAATATTGGGCCACATTCTGATAAATTATCACACACTACTTTTGTTACAAGGTATGCTATAACCAACTGACACTGAACTCTGTTCAGTTTGTTCAATTACAATTGTATTCATACACAATTTTGAAAAAATCCTAGACTGGGAAAGGAAGTTAGTAGACCTTTGATGAGAATGGCTAAGGTTTATGAAGTTGTAAAGATGAAGACAAAACTTTATCTGCTAAAATGAAGAGCAACTGAAAGGAATATTAAACAAAGCCCGAATGCCTTTGTTTAGATTAGATGACAGAAATATTTCTAGCGGAGCCCCTCACTGTGTTAGAATGGCTGTGGAGTAACTGACTGCGTGGCAGTGCTGTGCACAGGAATGGTCCTGAGGAAGAATGGGGAAAAAGGCAGGATGTAGATAGGCATGACACTGGGGCGTGGAGTAAGTGTGGAACATGAAGTGGGAAAAATCACATTTTACCTGTTTTTGTTTTTCAGAGAATTGATGCCCAGACATGAATAACATTTAAATGAGAGACCAAAATGTATACTGTGTAATTGTGTGTGTGTGTGTGTGTGTGTGTATGTATGCATGCATGTACTTAAATGTTTGCAAAAGAATGAGAAATAGCAAGCAATTAAAAAGAGAAAAAATGATTCAAATATTTTTCTGAAAGTCAAAGGTCCTCGCTCTTTTGGAACCTTGTAGTAATAAGCAGGAACAGCTAAATTGGTTTCATACTCCATACTGTCTAGTTCAGCAATGTATTAGTTTAATTTTTTGCAACATGTTGAAATCTAGACGTTTTCTGTTTTTGTTTTTATTTTTTACTACCTCCATTCTTTGGTAGCTTATTTTTCTTGCCATTGCAAAACTGAAAGCATTTATGTAACATATTTGGAATGGGATGACATTTGTGTAGGGAGCATCTGCCCACCAATAATTGAGGCTAATATTACCTCCTCCAAAGATTTCAAGTTAATGCTTATCTCCTTAGGTTAACCCCCTTTTCTTTTATTTCTTATGTCAATACTTAAATTGTCTTTATTTTTTAAGGAAGTATTTTGTCCTTTAAATGCAAAATTACTGTAATGGTTAATCCATAAAATTAAGAAAGATATTCTGCATTGTTTAGAAAAGCAATGAATGTCAATATTTCTTTTTATATACATGTATGGTAGAATTCAGAAAAGGATGTTCTGAAGCTAGGGCTGATAATATTGTTTTTCTTCTCCCTTTGTTCCCACAGTGCTGAGCCTAGTAAAAGAGCACCATGAATATTTCAGACCTTAGAGTAAGACAAAGGCTTAAATCCTAGCATTGCCTCTTAAAATCTTGGTAACTTTGGGAAAATTACCTAACTTTCTTTGAACTTAGTTTATTAATTTTTAAAATAAGAATAATAAAAGTACCCTCTTTCCAAGATTGTAGTGAGGATTAAGAGAATTAATGAATATAAATCAGAGCTCAGGGTCAGCCTATTGTGAGACCTGCAGGTATTTTATTTCACTGATTATAAGACACATATTTTCCTCCTGTATTTTAACATCTGACTAGAAAGACTATGATTTACAGATTCTAAAATCTTACAGTAATTGAAGCTAACCATAAATGCATGATTTTTATATGAAACAGCATTTTATTTAAAAATATTGGAAATCAACACTGTAAAATCAGATACCAACTTTCTCAGTGAGATTATAAGTTTGGAGAAAACTTGACAATTTCACAAATTAAGACAGAATTAATAAATATTTTCTCCATTTTCTAGGTTGAATGGAATAACCCGTAACTGTAGGTCAAATATCTAAGTGAAGTAAAACACGATCTTTGTCTTCAAAGATCTAGCAGATTGTTCTGGAACATGGTAAGACCACCTAAGTACAATAGCAGGCTTAGGACCTCAACTTGTAGTTAATGGAAGAAAAATGTCATAGGAGAGGAGACGGTGAGAAAAGACATCATGGAAGGTATAATTTCTGAACTGTGTCTCACACACTACAAAATGATGCCGCAGGACAGGCGAGAAAAGCATATGCCAGGAAGAAGAAACACACAAAAAATATACAAGAGTGGTCAAGAAATTATGTGATGCTTTCTTTGTGTAATGAGTAAATATGCTAGCCATACAGAGAGCTAAGCTTCGAGAGGGCCTTTTGTAATTATGCTGACTTAAGTGGCCTTACATGTTAAGTCAAGTATAAATACGCTAAAAGAATTTGAAATGTAGGGATCATATAATCACATTTGAATTCCAAAATATGGCTTGGAATGAATGAAAGTAGACAGGTTGGAGACAAAAAGAACAGTTAAGAGCTTTCTGAGATTACCCTTACTGTCATGCTAGAGAAGTAGAAGAATGGTAGACTTGAAAGATGACAAAGACAGTGGACTCCACAGAACTCAGGAATTGATTAGATGTGCAGCTGAGATAACAGACAACCTTGAATTAAAATAGGTCAGTTCAAATGCTAAACATCAGAGCAGCAGCCATGTTTTCGTACCATTCATAGAACTCCTTATACCTGTTGCCGGACTGGGTCCACAAGGAACATCTGATAATCCATCCCAACTTGACAGGCCATTCCTCTGGAAATCTTTTGTGTATTTCATATACAGCATGTATAGATTATTATCGTGGATTAATACATCATTACCAAAAGAAAAAAAATCCCTGAGTCAACATTTTCAAAATGTTCAGTTGTCTGGAGTGAATTTTTCTCAATGTCCTTTTCTATAACAACACGGTGAGTTCAAATTTAACATGACACCAAGCATACCAAAACAAAAATGGTATTTGCAGCAGTTCCTTTCGTCTTGCTTTATTCTTAGCAGCATTTCTCTGATCTAATTCTTTTATGGTTCCAGGGAGAATTACATTTCAAATTCCATAATTGCACAGGAGAATTGGAGTCTTGTAAAAATTTGGAGTACTCTGTCTAAAGGCAGTTTTTATTATCAGCTGAACCTGTGCTGTGATGCAGCCAAGGAAATTGTTTAGAGCATCATTAAAAGAACCATTTTTAATATGACTGCTTCTCTTGAAAAAAAGTAGCATTCTTATTTAATATTACCATAATACTCCAACTGACTATATATTTGTTAAAAGTCTTATAGTATGGCATTGAGGGTATTGAACCAACACAAAATATACATGAAGTTTATCAGTTTTCATTTTCCTTTTACAGACTAAGTACAATATTAAATGACATTTTATGACATTTGATAGGTATTTAAAATTTGTTATTGCGGCCGTGCAGTGAACCATGAAACACAACTGTAACAGTATGGCTGTGTTTTCATTATGAGAAATGCAGGCGAGAAGAACTTAAATCAGCATCTTACGATACGTGCCTGTTTCCCACCAATGCCTGGCTCCTGATTCGCTGCCAAGTTCATTATCTCCTCTCTGCCTAAATTCGTCTATATGAAAAATTAGGAGAAAAGAGAGAATAAATTAAGTCTTCCTTCTAAATCTAAAATGACCCAAAATTCAAGTATGGAAAATCTTGCACCAGCATGAAGGACCGACTTATTCACCACTGCCCTCATTTGCCTCTGCACCCACAATGCTCTACAAGAGAGTAGCCAAGAGACTGATGTAATATTCGTTTTCACACCTTCCATCCATAAAGATGGTTCTTTTATTTGCAGCTGAAGCTATTATATCAAGAGCCTATGGCTGTTTGGCACTTTTAACGATGGAAATTTTAAAAGAGAAACAGCATGTAAAATGTGAAAATGTCCTCTGGGGTGTCGTTTTATTACTGTGTGTCCCTTGTCATTTAGGAAATGAGATACAACATGAAAAATTCAGTCAATTTGTTTGGTGGCTGGTTGGAAGAGAAATAATGGGAGCTAAGGAAAAATAGTGCTCAGGTAACTTAAGCTGTGTATATGTACGTATGGGCCACCACTCCGATTTGGAGAGACAGTGACAAAAGTGTCGACACAGGACAGTGTGGCACTGTGATAGAAGAGGGGACTCTGAAATCTGGCCAGCTTGGGCTTGGATCCAGGCATTCATCGTAAGTTATTTCATTTCTGAATATTTTTTATTCAATGGGAAAATCGAATCTTCATACCAATGTCTTAAGGAGTTTCAGGAATATGACGGCGTAATTGAAATCAAGCCTGGGTCAAGATATTTAATGTATTCCTGCTTTATTTTAATTTTGTGATTACAGAGAAGGCAGATGTTACTCTATAAATCACCTTGGAAATAGCATACCCCTCTTCCCTGATCATATCTGACCTGTGTCCTTTCCTTGGATGGTAACTATTTCAGATGATATCAGTTGCCTAAGCACAGATCAAACCTCTGGGTTATAACTGCTGTGTGGAAAAGTTACCAGGCAGATCTCCATGAACCAGCCCCAGTGGGTTGTTCTCTGTCGGGCACATTAGTAACTGCTGAGTGTACTGAGGTGGAGACACTGACCAGAAAAGGAGAGAATCTGACCAGTGAAAGAAAAATTATCAAGGTAAGTTAGTACATATACAATGAGTGAGGTTAGTAAGTCTAAGCGGTTATCAAGTAGAAAATGTCAGAGATAGCTAAACAGGGAAGGGACTACAAAGAGCAGGGAAGTGATCACCAACTATTCTGTTGCAAGTTCTACCTGCCTGGGCCCTTTTGCTCTCTATTTGCTCTAAGTCAATTCTGGCACTTAGAGCAGAAAAAAATAAGTCTGCCTTCTCATGGCTTTATCCTGCAGATCTTTGTTTGATCTCTACATTGTGGATATTATTTGGATGTATGCAATTATACTGTGAAGAGTTTTATTATCTAATGTGGCTGATTTTATGTACTGCATCTTTTCTGTTCTATTATAGCATTATTACTATTATTCTATTATACCTCAGAGATTTACCAAGGAAATAGCCTCTTTTATGTGGCAGCATCTGTATTTTATATTGGAATTAAAAGACGGCATTATTAATGTACTTCTGAAAATTTCAGTTGTTGGCCTGAAGAGTGAATTAAGCTTTGTAATTCCTATCTTAAAGCATCATTAACACAACTGTGATAAACATCAGGATAAGACTTGCACGACTTGTGTTTCCATGATGGCTTCGTGGCTTCTGACAGTTCACAGGACCCATTACTCCTTTTGCCACATCCACCCCTTTAACAAGGCTACATGTTTTTATCTGAAAAACCAGAGTCAGCACATACCAATGACAGACCTCCGGCAATGAAAACTTTTACTTGTGTAAAGTTCTGAATAGTGTAGGATCTAAACTCAATTTTTGTCACCCTGGCCTGAGTATGGTACTTCAGTCTCTTCTTAAGTCTAATTTATTTCTACTTCCATGAGCCCATCAGAATACAAGCTTCTCTAAGTAGGAAGGCATAAAACTATAAACCACAGAATGATGGTCATCTGAAACCCTCTAGAGCATGGTTGTCGTACAGACAGTGAGACTCTGAAGAATATACTGTACATGTGTCAGATGTATTATGAAGGCAGTGGTCCAACATGTGTATGTATGAGTGTATGTGGAGTTGTAGACTGTGTGGTGTGTACACGGGAAAGGGAGGCAGGGAAGGAGAAAAGAAGAAGAAGGAGACAGACAGAGAGAAATAAATTGGATGAAATAATTCTTTTGGCCATGTATTAATAACATTGCTCCATAGTGATATTTGGAACACACCAGTGTGGCTATGGCACAGTTCTCCTTAAAATCCTTTGATAGCTCCTAAGTACCTGAGATAAGCATTCTATTCTGAACTTATAGATTCTTGCAAGTGCAGTGGCCTTTTGCAGAATCTCACACATAGAGCAAACATAGTTAGAATAGAATAAACCTTTCCCCCCATCAGCTTTAGCAAGTTTTACCTTTCTCTGGGGATCTTGGCTCATGATGACATGAAAAAAAATATTAGCACACCTTGGCAGGCAAAGGCTAGTGTTGTAAACACTCTGTGTCTATTATGGTCTGGATCTGGAATGTTCCCAACAGTCTCATGTGTTTCATGTTGTGGATTATCTATGGAATCATGTGCTGTTAGGAGATGGGAGCCTGGTTTGGAAGGGTGGACTATGAGTGTGTGATGGATTATAGGTGTATGGTGGAAGACAGGTTGTGTGACACATGATAGATTAACCTATGTATGCATTAGAATACAGGTGTGTGATGGATTAGGGTCTACAGACCTGTGGTAGATTAGGTTCTTAAACCTAGAAGGGGAAGAACACTGATGCTGAACCCAGGAGGAGTGGATCTTTGGGTCAGGACCTGGAAGGACAAATCCAACTTCCTCCCTTCCTCTGGGATTGGCTTCCTGTTCGTAATGTCATTAGGAGCTGCCTCTACCTCTGTTTCTGCCATGTACTTCCACTGTTGCCAGCTGCCGATGACCTGCTGAAACTATGAGCTAAAATAAACTTTTCCTCCCCTAATTTGTGTATGTCAGGTATTCTGTCACGGCAATGAAAAGTAACTAAGACAGTATTTTAAGAGAAATTTAGTACTAGCAAGAGAAAGGGCTATTTATAGAGACAAGTAGGTGAAATAACCAAACAAATTTAGGCTATGAAGGCACCCTAAAAGTCTTCCAGTCCATCTAGGAAAGTGGAATTAATTACCTGAAGTAGAAACTGTGAAGTGTGGGAAGACCAGAGGGGTGGAGAGAGGAGCCGTGGGAGAGTGTAAAGGTGGCGACTTGCTGGACTCTGTGTAGACAGACGAGGTGGATAAGAAATACCCATTTCTGCAATATATAGGATAGAATGCTCTCAGTACAACCAGTGGCAATCTGACTTGGGTTTGTTTAAACACGTACGAGACTTAATAGCTACTATAAAACAAGGACTCCGTGTCAGGTGGAAATCAGGCAATGCTGCTTTTGTGCATCAAAATTATCATTACAAGCCATATTTCTGTCCCTGCTGCATTCTGCTTCCTGGGATACCAACCTAATTCTATACCCTTGTTCCCCATTGGGATCATGGAATACAGCTGGCAATAACCTCTGTGGCCGTTATGTCCATAATCATATCAATGAAAGGAAAGCATGCTCTTTGCTGCTGGAAGCCCTCCCAGTAAAGCAAGAATGCTTATTTCCCAGAAACCATCAGTAGTCCTTTCAGTAAATCACTTGGTCAAATATGAAACTCCCTTCCTTTCCCAAGATAAAAGCTACAGGCAAGGAATGGGATTCTGATGACTGGTTTATGCTTTAAGCCATATGCCTAACCCCTAGGCCACACAGATTGAGTCAGTTTGTCTCATCAAATTTTATGTTATTTAGAGTAGATATAATTGTTGAAATGAAAACAGTACAAAACTCCAAAAACAAAAAATCAAAATGAACCATTGATATTGGAGAACCAGCCCCACCCCTATCACTGCATCATTGTGTGGAGATGCCATGTGCCACAGCAGTAGATTAAAAGAGAAAAAAGAATGAATTGAAAATAGTTTCAGCTGTAGACCTGCTTCCCACCTCTACCGGTATGAAGCATGTTTTAGAAAAATATGTTTATTTATAAATATGTATGTATCTTTTCCAAAGGACAGGATGAGACATATTTCCAGAAATTGGAAGATACTTAAGATCCCAGAATGTTAAGATTCACTGAAATTTAGATAAAATCTCTAGACAACCTTCTTTTCTAGTGTTTCTGACATTTACATCTATGCCATAAACACAAAACAACTCAAGCCTTTTCCTGTTGTTACCCTAGGACATCTCGTGCTGCAGGCTCATTGACTCTGCCTTCTCCCTCTTCAGCCTGTTAAACCCCATCTGTCTGAGACCACGCGTGCAGTCCCCCCAGTGGAACTTGGTTTTACTATATGCTCTTTGTGACCAAAGTCAACCTACCCTCTTTGTATCATCAGTGTTCCCTAATAAACAGTACATACTCTGCTTCATCAGAACCCTTTGTGTGTGTGTCCTGCTCTGTAATGAGACCAAGCAATTTATGCAGAGAATTTCTGTATGTCCTGTTAATCTTTTGGTACCTGTGCAGGTTTATTCGACCATTATTCAGTGGACACACAACTGTTGATAGGATTAGTTGTCAGAGACGTGGCAGTAGAGAATGTATAGGAGATTTATAATGGTGTTCAATTATTATTATTAATTTCAGAGAGTTTTTCTTTTTTTCATTTCTCATCTATGACCTGGGAATGAACAGGATAGAAGGGCTACAGTAGATCTTTGGATTGATGATGTGATCCAACTCAATCTTGGAAATTTATACCTTGTGCTCCTAAATCAGGATAATAACTGGGAGTCCCCAGGGATGGTGTTGAATACTTTCCATATGCCAGGCACCAGTCCTAGTGGTCTGTAGACATTCCATGCGGCCGTCGTAAACACCTCACAGTATGAATTCTAGTGCTATTAGTTTTATTGTATAGATATTTACATTGACAGGATGTGATTTGCCTGTGTTATATTATCTGTTAGTAAAAAAAAGGAGGATGTGAATTCAGAACTTCCTCTTTGCGTTTATGATTAACGATCACAGTTTAAGGTTCTCTTTATGCCACACAGAGGGATAGACATTTTATTTAAAATATTTTAACTTTTACAACTATTATTTCAGGTAAGAATCATCACTCTCATTCTAAAAGTGAGGAAACTGCTTTACAAATCAGATAACTAAATTTAGCAAAGAGCATTTCAGGGGAATCTGGAACCTCCCTTCTTCAACTATTTCCTTTATTACCGATTGCCTGTATTTTTCAGTCATGTTTTGGGAAAATGGAGTGCTCACCACATCCAAGGAATTGTTTTTTATGCGTGTGTCTGGGATGCTGAGATTGTTATGAGGAAATGTTGCTTCCATGTAGGGATATTGCACTGTCAACACGGCAAATCAAATGTAGTAAAATTTCAGATTGTAAATGGCGTTTGAGACCATCTAAGAAAGTAATACAAGACATTAAGTACCAGTAAAAGATTTAAACAGCAATTCATATTGACAAAGATATTATTGGATAGAAACTGACTTCTTGTACCATTTAGGTGATCGTTATTGCTATAAGCACTTGATAAAGGAGATCTGAGCTCAAGATTCACTCATCACTTTGAGACAGCCACTCCATTGAGTGTAACTCAAAGTGCTTGTAGACTAATTTGTAGACCTATCCTGCTGGACTGCAAGTTAATTGAGGGCAGGAAGGGGCCATGATTTGTTATGTTTTAGTTTCCAGAACCTAACCCAATTTCTTGCACTTGGTATTTGGTGAAAAATTATTGTATGAGTATAATAATTACTTCTTCCAGGAGAGTATGATCTGAAAAGTTATCCAAAGGGAAAGAAGAAAGGAGGAAATATTTTTGATAGGTAAAGGCAGGAAATATTTGCAGGTGGATGAAATGGGTGAACCATCTTCTACCATCAGAAGAGAATGCAATCTCAGCAAATGCTATGTATTTCCTGCATTCTCTGGGTCCACTCTCACTGAGTGTACATTGATATTTGGGAGTATTTTTGCAGGCAAGACTCTGGCAGCTGAGGATGTCCCACAAGAAAATAGGCAATGTTAAAAGCTGGTGTACTTTGTCCTAGTTCAGACATTGCTGTAAAGTTTCCAAGATGGTGAACTGTCAAAATAACTCAGACTTGTACTCATTTTTCTGAGCCTTTGACTCTCTTAGTATTTGAGACCAGACAAGCCATTTAACTTCCTTGAGCTCAAACTTACAAAATAGTGATATTGCAAACATGCACCATATAAATTAGAAAATAGGCAAGTACTTTATGCTGTACTCACGCAGCACATAATGATGCTCTGACTAATGGTCAACCACATATATTTTGCTGGTCCCATAGGATTATAAGGGAGCTGAAAAATCTAACAGTTAAAATGACGCTATCGATTATTGTGGCCATCATAAAATCATAGCACATTGTATTGCTTAGATGTTTGTAGTGTTGCTGATGAAAACAAACCCAGTGCTCTGCCATTCATATAAAATACTGCAAGTATGAAATATTTGATAAGATACTTTTGCTTATGTATTTACTATATATTGTTATTTTAGGGTGTACTGCTTGCACTGATTAAAAACAATTCACTATAAAAGAGTGTGTCATAGTATGCTGATGGCATTCTCATCTAGAGGCCACACCAAGCTAGGCCTGGTGGAGGATTGCAAGTTCGAGCCCAGCTTGGGGAAATTAATGACTTAGTGAAACCTTCTCTCAAAATCAAATTAAAAATGGCTGAAGATAAAGCTCAGTGTTAAACCCCAAAGCTTCATCCCCAGTACAAAAAAAAAAAAAAAAAAAGCCACACCTTGTAGCTGGCCAATGTTGGGCAGATTTGCCTAAACATTCTTTACAATGTTAGAAATCCCGGTATCCTTGTCACTAAGTGCTGCGTGGCTGTATAGAATTTCAGATATTTGATCTTGACCTTGAATGATCAAATGCTGCTCTGCTGCTTCTGTGCTTTGTCTCCTTTTCTCTGATCAATGCCACTTTGAGAAAAATGACTCTTTCGCTGCTGTTGGACATTGCTTTGCATTTTCTCTTCTTATTCAGCCCTGGCGATGTGTCCTATTCACGTGTGAGGCACAAGGACCTTTTCTGGCATTTGACAGGAAAAAGAGCTTGATTCATCCCTTATTTTTCTGGACTCGTCCTACAGACTGCATTCTTTCTCAGAATAGAATGTAGCTCTAAATTGAATGGTAGGCCGAGACCAACCACCTGCATGCATGGAAAGAAAAAGTGCCAATCAGCAGAGGAACACCAGGAGATGCTGCACACGGGAGACAGAGCCGACCCAGTGTGTGTTATGCTCACCCAAATCCCTGCTCTCTGTACCTTGTGAAGTTGACAACCCACTTTGTAACTGGCTTAGATACAAATCCCTCTGTATTGGGGTGAGTGGAACATAAAGACGGTGGGCGTGGGAGTTTCTGTTGAGACTTGAAACATGTATCCACAGTCATTGCATGGATATTGCGATTGAATAATTGAAATATACATGAAATTGTCTTGAAAAAAGATGCTGTACAGAAAAGTAAATATTAGTATGAGATGGTTTTATTGATGTAGAGGTTTTACCATGAAGACTTATTACTGAAAAGAGAAAGTGCGTATCTAATCCTCTTTCTCCTTAAGAACTATGCTCCTTATTCTGGGTAAACAAACTATTTTTTAAAATGTTCTTAAGTTCCAGAAAACAGTAAATAGACTTGCAGAGCTGCTAAACATGCATTAGATCACAGCTGTGGTTTTACAGTGCATCTTAATAAGAGAAGTAAATTGCTTTTTATTTTCTCAGACATAAGTGTATTTCTAGGCTTTCCCAAGTGGATTGATTGACTTGTTTGAATGTGATTTCTGTTTTACTTTTATATTAAAATGAATGGAAGTGAGAAGGTCAAGTTTATTCAAAAAATTGGTAGCTATCCTTGGGAAGAAATAATTCAGCATGTATGATTTTAATCAATTTTCATTCATTGTTAAAGTTCACACAAAGTTTAGCTTGATGTCCAAGAGAAATGGAAATAGTGACTGGTATTATAGGCACAATAAATACACCTGCATCTAAAGTCCTCTAGACGATATTGTTAATAAAGCATATTTGTCTGGTTCCATAAAATAGAAATGTTTAAATTAGAAAAACTGCTTGCTCAGATGCTGGGTTAATAGGAGCATTTTCAATTCTCAATCTTTATTATTCTCAGTGTCAAGAGAGAAAATTGACTTGAACACTCAGTCTGGGCTGTAAATCAGTGTAAATCAGAGTAGTTATGTGGTGTCTGAGGAGCGGCGAGGGGGAAGGGACCTGGGCATCCATGGTCTGGGTTGATGACCATCTCAAAGCAGAGATGTGGGCTTACTGTCTACTGTCGTGCGATTTAATTTTTCATTAGCTCCACACCTACTGCTAGAGATCACAGGAGCACGAGAGCAGGACTTTCTTTTTCATAACATGATAAGGATTAAGAGCTAGATGATCCTCAGATAGAAATTTTGAGAAGGGAATTCATGTCAAAAATACAACACAGAAAAAGATGAGATCAGATTCTGGAGCTGTCACAGTGCTAGTGACAGATATGCTGGCAGTTGAAGCAATATGGTGTTGGTAATCAGAAGGGGAGATGTCTCGTGTGGCCTGGAGTAGGATCAGAAAGATGAAGAGTGACGTGGGAAATGAAGAGGCGGGCTTGAACAGGCTGGGAGAGCTGGGGTGGTCATTTCTGTACTGGGAAGTCATGACCCTAAGTACAGAGTCAGGGAAGGCTAAGATAAGATGCAGTTGTGTAAATCCCCGGTCCTCTACTGTGGTCGGTGTGCAGGGATGTGTTGGGATATTTGATTAACCCAAGCGTGTTGCAAGAAAATATCTAAACCAAATAGGCAGTGGCTGTCTTAAAATGCAATGTTGATAGATTTAAATAATCTGTGAGATCATCATAACCACAACCATGAAAAAATACTACTCATGCTTTTCCGTATGTGGGACTAATCTTTTACAAAGAGATTTTTCAAGTTTCAATGAGTTATTAATCTGTGTAATAAACTCCAACAAGTCATCATGATTTCATGCATTTTGAGGAGATATATTTCTTGGTAAGTGAAAAATTGTTCAGATAGCTCTGGAAACACCTTCATTCTAAGTGGCTTTATTATGATGTCTTATTTGGAAGTTAGAAATTCTCTCTTCACTTTGCTGTATTCCATATTTGCTGAGTAAAATGTCTCTTGGTAATTTGGATGCAGTTTGTTCCATGGCACTGGGTTGTTCTTCTTGTCCCAAATAAGCTTTGGGTTGAATATTTGCCAAATATATCACACACAATGCTAATGTATTACCTCCACTCCAATAAACACAAAAGAGATTAATCCCAGAGATGGATACACTGAGAATTCGGGGGAGGATGTTTGCAGCAGAGCCTGCGGCCCCCCAAAAAAGAGAGAAGAACAAACGTACCAGGCCTAAGACTAAATAGTTTCTGTGTTCAGAGTATATAGGTGTCCTGCAAATAGGTTTTAAAATTCTCCCACTCTCTTTTAGCAGAGGGGAATGGACACGTAAGTTGAATTTCAACTGCATAATATACCTACAGGAGGAAGCAATGTAGCTCACAAAAAGGCAGTTTTTTTTTTTCCCTGAATTGTTCTCTTAATTCATATGTTGAAACTTTAACCCTTAATGTACTCAGGTCATTGGATTAAATGAAATCATAATGGTGGGGCCCTAGTCAAATAGAGCTAGTATCCTTATAAAAGGAAAAGATGCCATAAGAGTTTGTATATGTATAGAAAAGTTTATGCGAGGATGTTGTAAGAAGGTTGCCGTCTGCAAGGCAGAGAAGCATCCACAAATAGCAGCCTTGCAACACCTTGATTATGAACCTCCAGCCTCCAGAGTTTTCAGAAAATTGATTTCTATCTGTTAACCAATCACCTCCCTATTCATATATATATATATATAAAGTTTGTCTTGACTTGACATTTTCATAAACATTTTTTATTTGTCTTCCCTGTTCATTTTCCTTGATTATATCATGTATCACATGATGAAGGGAAAAGAAACACATCAGTGTGTCTAGTTACGTTCATATAGAAAATATTCTGGCAAATGTTTTTTTTTAAATAATCCACTAAAAATTAAAAATAAATAAACCAGGAAATGTAAAGTCCTAAAATTTAATAACTAAAAAGTTGTTGAATTTATAAGTTAAAAAAAGAAAAAAGAAATAAAGGGTAGAATCTAACAGTTAGGATTCTTTTGCTGACAGATAACACAATGCCCAAATTAAACAGGCTTAAATGATACAGATGCTTTGGTTCTAGTTTTTGGTGAGATTCAGGTGTGCTTCCAGAGGTGATTGATCAAGGTGTTGACTCTGTTTGCATGATACTTTATGACCGCATATGTTTGCTTCATCCTTAGGCTAGCTTCTGTCACAGTAGCAAAATGGCTCCGCCATCTCCAAAGCTTCATAAGTACATTCTACACTGAAAACAAAAATAGAGCATCTCTGTTAAGTAGTTTTATGGAGTGGTCCACAGGTCATTTTAAAACTGTAGACTAGCCTTTCAAAAACTAGTTCTGGGAGCTGCTGACATTCTTTAACTTGTAGATGCATCATTCCAGTTGCTGCCTTTGTCTTCACATAGCCTTCCTCTCTAGATTTCTGGGTCTTTCTTTCTTACAAGGACACTTATCAGGGGATTTAGGAGCACTTCTAAGTTTAGGGTGATATTGCCTTGAGAATCTTAACCTAATTATGCCTTTATGTCTTAGTTTCCAAATAAGTTCACAGTGAAGGCACTAAAGGTCAGTAACATGAATCTAGCCATGACAAGCCTCTTGGAAGAAACCATCTAGAGTGGAGATCTCAGTAGCAGAAGAGAAGAATTCCTGCACACAACTTTGTTTTGGGAAAAAAAAAAAGTTGCATATTGAAGCAGTGATCACTCAAGTGGTGATCGCTCAGGTAGGAAGGGATGAGAGGATTTGGCCATTTTTATTATAATTTTGTTCATCTAAACAAATAGTAAAAGAATGAGTCTTTCTCTGCACTGAGCCCGTACACAATGCCATGGCTCTCCCTGGGTCATTAAGTTACATGCGGCATCCCAAACAGAGAAGGAGTCTCCACACTGACTGGGCTAACATTCATCTATTTACTTGCTTTCTTTGTATTGGGATCCATTGCTATTCAGATAGGCCCCATTAAGTCCAGTTATTAATGTTTCCTAATTTTAACTAAGGTGACCCTCACAAAATGAGCAAATACCCTTAAATACTAATTCTGTCTAGTTAAGACTTTGAAAATAATTATTTGTCAGCTTCTTAACTACCTGTGTAAATAATATCTTGCCTTGCATTGCCTCTGTTTATAAGTACTAGGTCTTATTTTGCCCTGGTTAAAAGCTAACTTCCTTTAAAGATAGAAATAAGTTGTTGATTGTCACTTAAATGTACTTTATCATTTAGTTGCCTGCTATGGTTTTATTTTCAGCCAAGAAATTTTCTATACTGTTTCCACTTTGACTTAAAAAATTGCCAAGAACTAATTTCATTTTTGATTTCCTAAAGGAATATTATAAGAAATGAGAGACACTTGATCGATAAAGCAAAAATCCAAATTTATAATTGGTGAATTGTGGATCAATCTATATGATGGGCAAGATCCTAATAAGATTTTTTTTTTTCTCATTTCCACTTCGCAAATGGATCCCTGAAAGCCCATTAGCTTTAATCAGAAATTCTTATTTATTATCTTCTAAAGGTTTGGAAGGATGAGAGCTTTAAGGGGAAATAGAGAGGAAGATGTGATTAGAAAAGGATTTCATGCAGAGAAAGAAATATAATCCATAGTGTGATCTTTGCATATGCAAAAAAGGGCCTCGGACCTGCTTTCAGGAGGCCACAGTCTTTGGAGCTTTTCCAGCAATGGAGAAGGTTTTAATCAATAAATTTATCTTCGCTTCCAGTCAGCTCGATCCTTTGTTATATCCTAAAAATTCAAATTATGCTATATTGTGGGGCATAATATGGAGTGAGAGTTGGCACAAAAAGAATCCCTGAGGACAAAATCCAGTGTGCAGTCTGTATAAATAAAGTTTTATTAGGACAAAGCAATGCTCCTCCATTTGCTTATTGTCTTTACCCACGTTCCCACTACAAAGTCAGAGCTGAATACTTGGAACAGTGTAACTGCCACGCTGAGAAGTATTCACTATCTGATCATTTATGAAAAAGTTGGCCACACCATATTGAGTTTTTTATTCAGGTGAGGGTCACTTTGGCCCTTTTGTTGTTCAGGTAAAACGTTTAGCAGCATCTCTCATAAACAGGGGCTGTGCCATAAGCAATATAGACATGAAATGTAGTTAATAGTTTTTTCATGCAGTAGTATAAAAATGATAGTTTTTATAAAGATAATGAAAAAAATAAATGGCTTCTTAGCAGAAGTGCAGTCAAGGATTATTCCAGAAAACAAATATATGACTTCCAATGTTGATGGAGTCCTCAATACTTCAGGATTAATTTTAATTTTCTTTCACAAGCGGGCAGGCACAAGATTTCCCGTCATCCTGGGAATACAAGGTAAACACAGGACTGAGCAGTTACTGAGTCTTTAAGATCAACCTGTTAGCACTCATACATTTCCAAAGAAAGTGGGACTTGAAATGATTAAAGTCAGACAAAAGAAATTTTGGATTATAATCAACTCATTTATCTAATTTTTCATCAATATTTGAGGGTCTTCTTGGCAATTGATGCACTGAAAATTGATAATAAATCTGGCTGAGGAAGTCCTTGTCCCTAGGGAGTCTGTGTTCTAGTGAATCGCTGTGGGTAAATAGGTTTGTACACACCCTGTGTGGACTGGCAAGGATTTTGATCTGAATCCAGAAGAAGGTTTATGAAGATCTTTGAGTCAAGACACAAAGTGAGTATAGAATGCTGTAGAGGACTCAAGATGGCCAGGATTTTAAGAATATGGGTTCTGTTATCCATCTACTTGGGGTCTCTTGAGTTACCCTCAGCTAATGGCGCTGGGAGAAGTCACTAAATGGCTCCATGTTTCAGATTTCTTCCCTTTAAAGTGAGGTCATAGTGGGATCTATCTCATAAGTTTGTCATAAGGGTTAAGTGAGAACATTTCAGGAAAGTCCTTGGAATAGTGGGAACATGGTAGGTAGCAAATGTGATGCCATGTTTACTCATAGAAAAATCAAACTGGTACTGGAGGAATGGTACAGCCGTTAAAGTTCTTGCCTTGCAAGAGCAAGGTCCTGAGTTCAGTTCCCCAGCACCACATAGAGATGGGTGTGGTGGTGCATGCCTGTCATCCCAGCACTGGGGAGGCTGAGGAAGGTGGACTGTCTTGAGGCCAAAGCCAGCCTTGGCTACACCAGTGAGTTCAGGACCAGGCTGGGCTATAGAGTGAGAATATATCTCAAGAAAAGAAAGAAAGAGAAGGAAGGAAGGAAGGAAGAGAGGGAGGGAGGGAGGGAGGGAGGGAGGGAGGGAGAAAGGAAAGAAAATCTTACTGATTCTTTTTAGTCTGAAAACTGCCCATATTTTGGTGTATGAGTATAGCTGTGTACATATACATGTTAGGAAGGGGCCTAAACTCACTAGGGCTGCTTTTGTATTCCATATTATGTGTGTGTGTGGGGGGGGTTGTCTTATATCCTGTTGTTTTTAAAGACAAATAAATGGAAAGGCTATAACTTAGAACACCTAGCAACTACTCCTATAACAGCAGATAGGAAGTAAGACAAGTTGTATATTTAACTTGTCACTTTGTCAATCATAAAAGCTTTGTGTACTTATTATAGAAGTTTTAAAATATTTGAAGACATATTAGCCATAACCCTACCCTCTAGATATATCCATTCCATATATATATATATATATATATATATATATATATATATATATATATATATATATATATTTTCTTTTTATATGTGCATCTTTTTCTAGTTGGCTTTTTATTATGTTTTGACTTCAACTTTGTATTTAACATGTCCTTAAAGTTTGACATATAATTTTCAATACTATTCCCAAGTTTGCACAGCAGATACGTGTGGCTATAGTACAATCCCATTTCACTAACACTTTGAGTGCTCTTGAAATTTTAGTTATACATCTCTTTTTATTGAAATTGTGATGCAGTCCTTGAGGATCTGATTATTCTCTTACAATAAATTCTTACAAATAAAATGACTGGATCAAAGATAAAATTATTGTAAGACTGCTGATATGTCTAGCCAAATTGCCTTACAAAAGAACACAATTAACTCCATACTAATTTATCAAATACCCTGTTTGAAAATAGAAACGTCTATATAATTTTTCTCTCTCAATCATCACATACATTATGATTTTCAGATTACACCTGCCACCTGAGTGAACAATGTAACACCCTTCCCTCCAGCAGGCTGCCTCCCTTCCATCTCTCCTTGGTGTGTGACCCAAGACAGAGCTGGCTGTTCAGAATGCTTTACCTTTGCTCAACCATTTGCTGAATATCACTCTTTTCAGCACAAAAACAGAAAAAATGGCAAGAATAGATCTTAAACATGAACAATGTATGTTCTGGATGTATTTTTTGCGTGCGTGCGTGTGTGTGTGTGTGTGTGTGTGTGTGTGTGTGTGCACGTGCACATGTGTACGTGCTTGTAGAATGGTGGGGTGTGGTAGTGGAGGGTATCCCCAGTAATTTTTTAGTCAGAAAGTCTACAGACAAGTCAAGAATGCAGTGTAATATTTCTTCAGCTACATAGTGGTAGCCAAAGTGGTTTATGAAAAAATATCACATACTTTTTAAATAATCAAAATTAGTTTTAATATAACATGTCACAATTCTATAATTGATAGAAATAATACTTCAGATATAGAATATCAGTTTGAGCCTTGAAACAAATGATCAGACTGGTGTGATGAGAGACAGGTCTGTGGCACCTGTGACAACCAGGGCTGGCACAGAAAGAAGCAGGAGGACGTGGGAGGGGCGTCTTCATGCAGATGGTTCTGGAAGGCCCAATTGCGCTCTCAACGAAGAAAGGAGATCCATTAGGCCCCAGCTTAGTTTAGCTTCTTTATCTGGTTTTTTCTTTTTTCTTTTTTTTCTGTTTCGGAACTCATGAATAGTTAGTGTTTGGTTTCTTCTTGAGGGTATTTATAAGGTTTTCTTAGAGACCTAAGTTATGGTGGATGTCAATTACTTGGTGTAATCTGAGTAAACTTGTGTTTCTTGCTGCTCAAATAAACTAATAAAGCAAAATTATTTCTGAGGATTCTGAAACATCCGCTGTTCTTGCATTGCATGACATTAGTGATCATTTAGAGGACTGAACGAGAAACACAGAGGTCAGAAGGGAGTGATGATGAAGAAGAGAAAAAATATTAATCTTCCTTTATCATGGCAAAATTCTCTCTAGGGTGATAAAAGTCATTTATAAGAGTACCTTTCAATTTAAAAATTATGAATGTTTAATATATAGTACATCGTCCAGCCTAAAACTGTCTTAGCTCCTGAGAAACATATAGAGACTTGATAGCACAAAAATTATAGGACTGTAAATCTTCTATTATATGTGAACACAAAATAGCCTCTATTGAAAGCTGTACTGATCCCACTTGAAATTAAGATAATTTAGCATAAAAACAAAAGTAACAATTACAAAGAAAATGTTTTTGAGTGAAAAATTGCAGTAATTTAATTTGTATTGATATAAATAATGTTTCCCAACTTTGTTTTGAATGAAACATAATCCTTTAATGGCCAAGTTGTCAATGGGTGTAAAATGAATGCTTTATTCATTGAAGAGGTTCAAATAAGAAAGGATAATCTTTCTTAGTAATATAAAAAAATCAATATTGGTGTGTTTAAGACTTTTTTATTTCTCTGAAATAACTTGAGATGTGTCATGAAACACAAATATTTTATTCTGCCAGCAGAAAAATATTAAGACCTTTAACTATAAATAATCTAATGGACACTAAACTGAAAGTATAGCTCTTTTTATATTGAACTTTTCAGCTAAAAATAACCATGTATTCTGAAAATTAAAATGAAGGCTGATCACAATAATAAAACTAGGATTAAGTAGGGCATAAAAATCAGGTCATAGATCCATAGTTATAGTGCTTTCATAGCAAGTACAAGGTCCTGGGTTCAATTCCCCAGTGCGACTTACACTGAGTGTGGTGATCCGTGCCTGTAGTCCTAGCTCTCAGGAGGCAAAGGCAGGGGGATTGCTTTGACTTCTATGCCATCCTGGGTTATAGAGTGAGTTCAGTAGTAACCTGGACTACAGTGTGAGACCTTATCTCAAAAACAAATCAGAAATTTTAGTGAATTTAGCAATTACTTTATTTTGGAGTTAAAAGTAAAATCTACAGTTATATATAGTCACCTCTACCCTCCCACAAATGTGTACAAGATTAATATGTTGATTGAGGGATGATTATTTATATATAACTAAATACACATATTGCTAAGTACTGATTAGATACAAACAATTAAAAATAATACCCTCTTTTGTAGTATTATTAATGAAGCAATATAAATGACTGACTTTTGGAGAGATTACGTCAACTTGAGGCAATCAGGAACCACTTCTAGATTGGGAATTGAGAACCAGCCTGGATTAGAGTGTGAGTGATTTGTGGGGTTGCAGATGAGGGAAGAGCACCCGTCCAGTGGTGGGACGCCCAACTGAGAACTTGAACAGGAGGGAAGAAGAAAGACTGTTACAGCCTCTTCTTCTAGGAAAGCTCTCACCTTTGCAGTTGTCTGCGGGCACCAACTTGCTGCACTCTAGAGATCTTCGTCACAGATTCGCTGCGGTCTGGACTTGGGCCTGTCATCCTGTCGCCAGTCTTCAATCGTCTATCTTAGGTCTCTGGTCTTCGCCATTGTTCTTTGAACAACTGCGATCTGCTGCAGACTCTCACCGACAAGAGTCCTACTTTGCGGCTGAGCAACCATCGGACACTCCAGCTCTTGCACAAGCGGCTGCCATCTTGGACTATCTCTGTCCTCAGATTTGTAAGCCTTCCAAATAGAACCTTTTTATTATAATTTTGATAAATTCTGCTTTTTGAAAGAACCCAAACTAGTAAAATGACTGAACTAGGAAATAATCAAAGATACTACCAAGTAAATCAAATGGTGGTATAGATGTCTTATTTTCATACTGTACTTGAGGCAAAAATGTGTCATTTCTAACAAGAATTCTAGTGAAAATTAGAAAAATAAAAGCATTTTTTTGTCTAGTCAGTTTTCTGTTGCTATAAGAAAACACCTGGATCCAGACAATTTATAGAAAGTAGAAATTTATGTAACTTATACTTCTGGAGGCTGGAGAGCCGAAGAGAATGGAGCTGCATCAACCAAAGGGCTTCTTTCACATCATGACATGGTGGAGGTAGACGATGGAGAAAGAGAAGGAGAAAAGAAGATTTATAGCAAAGTTGCTACAAACAGGTCATTTTTATGACCCACTATCCTGAAAATCCATTAATCTTTTCAGTCACCCGTTGGATAATCTATTCATGAAGGCAGAAGCTCGTAATTCAAGTCCTCTACCAATGGTGCCATCTCTGCATACTGTGAACATACACAATTGGAGGTTAAGTTTCCAACACAGAAAATTATACATCAGAATTATGCATTCGAGTGTATTTCCCACAACAAATAATATTTTTAGTCATTGGAAGTTGGTAAAAAATAAGTGCTATCTTTGATAGAAACTGGAGTGAGTTCTGGTGGTCTCTTCCACAGTGGCTCGGGTTTTCCTTAACTTGTTACACTTAGACCCCAAGACAATAATGGTAAGATCCTTACTTCACTTTTTTATCCAATAGAGCTTTATCCACACACCAAACTGTACACAGGTACTTGGATATAGTGAAATATATGGCAGAGTGAGGAATAGGTCCGTACTTCAGTTACACAGAAATTTCAATTTAGTAAGCAGTCTTAATTTAAGCATTCTAATTAAGAAAAAATTTACTGTAGAAACATAAAAATATAATCTTGGTCATGTCCCTAATGAGTTGATGTGCTTTGGTCAAAAAATGGATTAAATGAAAAATTCATAAAATCTCTAAAACCATATTTTAGAAGAAAAAGAATCTGCTATTTGAGAAAAGATAATAGCATCATTAGCTCATTTATAGTTAAGCAAATATATTAAAAAGAATTGACTAAATAATGCAACTACCATATTTCTTCAAACATAAGATACATGGACGTTGAGAAAAAAAAAAAATCTATCAGTTGAATAACAGAGAACACCTGGCTATAGCTCTCCATGCCTTTTGTGTAGGCTGATGATGTGAACTCTTCAGCATAGATAATTTTTCAATTGGAACCTAAGCAGTAATATCTTAGTTAAAATTATTATGAAAATGTCAATTTACATTAACTTCTTTAAATTTTTCATTATGATACAGTTTTTCAGTAAATGCCTCTGTGTTTGGTATAAACAGCACTCCACAAGCTAGGCAAAGCAGGTAAAGGCATTAGGCAGTTCCTTATCCTTCAGAAGAGTTCTGTGAATTCTCAGTGACCAAGTTGAGGTGGAACCAAGGTTAGAAAAGGCTAAGACTTAGATATAAGGCCTCTATTTGTCAACATCATCTCACTGGTATTCTAGAAAACCTATTTCAATTAGTTTTTATAAACATAGTTGAGTCAAAAGAAAAAGGAAACTATGAGTTTAGCCAATGCAATGAAGAAGAAACCCTTGCCTTATAGTCTGAAAGAGGCTAGAAAGGTGAGGATCCAGAGTTTCAGGTCTAATAAAACATCTTGCCCCTATAAATCTTTAAAACATCACATCTGAAAAAAAAAATCATTCATGAGATTTGTAGTTTGCGCATGTGGACAAGTTTTAGATCCTTGAATGTAGCTACTGAAAATAAGATTTATAGCCTATATAGTGAACGTCATAATCAGCTAGCTAATGAAAAGGTATTCCTCCCCACAGTCTTCTCTTCTCTAGATTAAATAGATGGTGAATGTTATACTAGATGGCAATTTAGAATTGAAGAAAATATTAATTGATAGTAAAGCTGGCCCTAAACATTACAGCTTGGAATTTTGCATCCAGTACATTGCTAAAGCTGTTTGTTATCTAGTCATCAGTTCTGTTCTTGTCTTTTGCAAGTGTTCTTACATAAAAATATCAAACTTCCAATGAGTTAGTATACGATACCAGTGGGTTCTTTTTTTTTTTTTTTTTTTACAAAATTTGATAGATGTTTAGGTATATTCATTTATTAGTTTTCTGGCACATATAACTAGAATCTGAGAAATCAGCTCTTTTCCTGTTTCTGGAAAGATTTGAATTTTCCCACAATAGATTGTTACCTAACATAAAAAACATGATGATATCACAATGCCACATGAAAATAAGAGTCGTTGGTTTTTAAATATTAATTCTTGCTGCAATACAATGCCAGTGCCTCTTGATGTTCCTTTGCCATTCACATAATATATTGCCAGTTCAGATTTGTAATAACCACTAGCCACATGTGGGTATTTATATTTAAATTAAAATAAAAATTCAACTTTGTGATTGTGCTTGCTGCATTTTAAATACTCAGTGATTACCTGTGGCTAGAGGCTATTGTATTTGACAGACCATGGGCTGCTTCCATCATCACAGAAAGTTCTGCTGGATTTGTACATGTGGACAACTTTGAAACTATTTAAGAATTTTTGCACGCTATTTAAAATGAACATTGAAGAAAATGATTTTGCCTGAGGTTGTAATCAGTAAATGAAGACACTTGAATGCTAATTTATAAGGTGAGTAGTCATAGAGTATTATAGCTGTAAAGACCCTAATAGATGATTTAATGCAACTACTGTTATTTTGTGGTTGTGGAAACTGAGGTAAAGAGAGGCTATTTGGTGTAATTTCACCAAGGAATTTGTGACGAAATTTAATTATTTATATTGTTAGTGATATATATTCACGTATTTCAAAATAAAGAATACAAAATTAATTCTTTAATTGAAACCCACTAGAGCACCTTCAACCTGATTCATGTACTTAAAAAAAAAATTCAAAGTTCCATTCTGAGATTCCTTTATATATTATTATTTTTAAGCACTCTTTATTCCTCCAAAAATTTGCTGATTTAATTAGAAATATTCTTTGTATGTGTCACTAAAAGCTTAACTTGGTCTTATTGAAAAATTTCATTTGTACGATGTATCTGCTTGGATCCCTCTGTATCTGGGTGAGTGTTGAAATTTCACAGACCAAAACTCAGAAAGTAATGAGACTAAATGTTGCACTAAGACCTCTTGTATTTTTTTCTCATTGTACTTGTTACTGAGATGTTAAGCAATTGTGTTTTCAGCACTCACCTTGACATTTAGTAATATTGTGACCTTGCACAAGATTAGATCTTGTTACTGATTGCCCGCCCTCATCTCTGAGCCAGCTGCCCTGTCCTTCATCTTGCAGAGATACAGGGACAATGTCTATTATCTCTCTACCTTCTCTAACCTGGGCCAGAGTGGCTTGCTCAAAGGTGAGTAGGTGGTACAAGGAACAGTAAATGCAGAAGTAGGCCTACAACGTAGAACCCACGTGGCCTGGTCTACAACAATGAGCCAGGTAAAGGGTGTTTTGAAATGTGCATCTGGGATGATGAGGACTCAGCGCCAGTCAGCAGTGAGGGACTGGCCATGATTGAGGCTTATTAAGATGTAGAGAAAACTCAGTGTATGAGGTTGAGCTGCGTACAAGTAGAACTTAAAAGGAGATCAGAAACCGAAAGCATAAGATTTTACTGATGTCAGAGAGCAAAGAACAGTAATGTGGAGAGAGAGAGGTATTTGCAACTAGAACAGAATGCTTCCAAAAATCCAGAAGTTGCTCTGAGGAGACAGAGCAGCCTTTACCAGGCAGCTACAAACTCTGATCATGAGATCCAGTCGCAATTATGAGAAGACTGACTTCCACATCAGTTTTCCTCTTTGAATTTCTTTGGGCTGTGGATCTCTTTCAAACAGTTTCTCCTTTTTGGTTTTGTTTTTAGTTTGAAATTAATTAATTAATTTGTAATTTGCATCTAAAATGTTCCTAATGAAACAGAAGTTAACAGTACAATCTCAGCAGTTTTTAGGGAGGGTTAGAAGGGCAAACAAGAATAGCACTTCTAGAAAGAGCAGTTGGAAGAAATGAGGTTCAATGAGCAAGTTTCTTTATTTTTTTGAAATAAAAATATGTTTAGGGTTAAGTTAGGATTCAAATTTTCTGAAGTTTCAGTTGGTCATCTCCAACTTCCAGCATTTATTATACATAGTGCCCAGAGGCCGTAGACTTGTGACCTAAACATCAAGAAGCCTGGATGTTTGAACCACGTGTATGGCAGTGATTCCTGCCGCTCACACATATCTGATTCTTCTCTGCATTTTGTTCATGTAAAATGCTACATTTCTCATTCTTCCGCTCAGAGCCATATTAGTACTTTGGCCAAGAGGCTGAGCCTAAGTAACACATGCCACATCTAAGCAGCATCCATAGCCCTGGTAAAACATCAATGGTTTTCATTTGTCACATTGATTCTGTGAGCACAGGTGACATATTGAAGGCACATGACAGAAATTGCAAAGAGATCTACCCTCAAAAGCTTTCCCAATGGTAACAGGGCTTGCATGAGTAAGAGAAATTTTTGATGGCTGAGCCACAGGGATGATAAGGCTTATATGTTACACAGCATAACCTGTTCCATCCTTTGTTAATTTGCAGTGCTTTTCCCTGTGATACAACTTCCTCATGCATATAAATGAAGAATTTGAGCTTGATTACCTCCTGTGACTCTTCCAGGGTGTGCATTCATTCTATAATTCTAATGCCTGCCCTATTTATCTTCCAGATTTACTGAGTGAACGCTTTGAAAAATAACAAGGGCCTTACCAATGCATTCTTATAAACAAAAGATGCTGTTGTCAGAGCTGACAGCTTTCAAAAGAGATCTCGCTATTTCTGAACTAAGCACTTGGAATGATATCAATTTTAATTTTTAATTTGGCTATGTGCAAGTTTTTATCCTTTGCACTGAAATTTTTGAACAGACATTCTCCTTTGTGCTGCCAGTGTTTGAAGGCACAAATTGAGCCTGTAGAAAACCGTTTAAGTGGCTGAGAAATTCTGTTGGTCCTGCTCTCGCTCTTCTCGACCCTTTATTTTGTATCACCCAATTGCGAAACTTTCCTTTAATGTCCTTAGCTTGTACCCTGATTCTGTGGATCAGCTTTGTCCCAGAGCACCTATGAGTCACGACTAGGACTTGTAGAGCATGTTCCTGCAACTATACATACATGTTGCCTCGGTAGAGAAGGACCTGCCAACCCCTCATATTTGGTGTCACAGTCAGCACTAGAAATACATTAGAGGTCAGCGTGTCACCCGGGAAAATCCAGTTTGAAAACTACTACAGAATGGTGAGAATATCCAATTGACACATATTCAAACTGCTTATGGCTCTAATTCCAAATATGTCACTTCCTTCCTGGGTGACTTTTGGCCAGATCCTTAGCTTCTCTAAACCTTAGCTTTCCCCTTTCTGAAAGTAGCTATTTTTTTTCCCTTTTCCCCCATTTTATTGATATGTATATGTGCAAAATTTAAGGTTTACAATGGAGTTGAGCCTTTTATGCACATATGTATCTTATCAAGGTGACAAGGGCCTTCCCACTCTCCTTTTGTCCTTCCCCCTCCCCTCCCCACCCTCCCTCCTCCCCTACCTGACCCCACTGGTTAACTTTGTTTTTCGTTTTAAGTTCCATAGGAGTTGTGATCTGGGACTCTCATATCAGAGAGACCATTCGAAGTCTCACCTTCTGCTTCTGACTCACTTCACTAAGCATGATGTTCTCAAGTTTCTTCCACCACTTCTATTCAACATACTTCTTGAAACACTGGCCATAACAGTCAGACAAAAAAAAAATGAATTAAAGGGAATCTGCATCGAAAAGGAGGAGGTCAAACTTTCCTGAAAGTAGCTATTTTAAAGTACAGTTGACTTGTTGATATAGGCCATTCTCTCTGGAGTGAGAGGGTATCTTAGCATTGTTTTGATTTGCATTTCTCTTATGGCTAGAGAGATGTTGAACGTCTTTTCATGTATGTATTGGCCCTTTGTATTTCTTCGTGAGTGAACTGCCTCTTCATTTCATTTGCCCATTTTTCAATAGGATCCTTTATTTAGGTAGGCTTACTTTTCTTCAGCTCCCTGTATATTCTAGTTATGAGCTTCTTATCTGAGGTGTTGGTGGTGAATATTTTTTCCCAGTCTGTTTGTTCTCTGTTTACAATATTGACAGTTTCCTTTGCTGTGCAGAAACTTTTTAATTTGACAAGATCCCATTTGTTGATAATGGGGATAATTTCTTCTGCTCTTGGTGTCTTGTCTAGAAAGTCTTTGCCTACCCCCATGTCTTTTAGATATTTGCCTATGTTGTCTTCTACAAGTTTTAGTGTTTCATTTTTCATGTCTAGATCTTTAATCCACTTTGATTTGATTTTGGTGCATGGTGACAAGTGTGTGACTAGATTCATTCTTCTGCATGTGGATGTCCAGTTTTCCCAGCACCATTTGTTGAACAGGCTGTCCTTTTTCCATGGTGCGCATTTGGCCCCTTTGTCGAAGATGAGGTAATTGAAGGTATTTGGATTTGTTTCTGCATCCTCAATTCTGTTCCACTGGTCTCTCTATTTTTATGCCAGTACCAGATTGTTTTTACAACTATGGCTTTATAGTATAGCCTGATGTCTGGAACTGTAATGCTTCCTGCCTTGGTCTTGTTGCTCAGGATTGCTTTGGCTATTCTTGGTCTCTTTTGGTTCCATATGAATTTAAGAATTGTTGTTTCAAGTTCTTTGAAGATACTTGAAGGTATTTTGATAGGAATTGCATTCCATCTATATATCAGTTTAGGTAGTAGCAATCAGTGGTGACAAGGCTGTGGGGAGAAAGGAACCCTCCTGCACTGCTGGTGGGAGTGTAAATTTGTTCAACCACTCTGGAAAGCAGTATGGAGAGCACTCAGAAGACTAGAAATAAATATCCCCTTTCACCTGGAGACACCCCTCCTGGGAATATATCCAAAGGAGGCCAAAACAACATACAACATATATATATATATATATATATATATATATATATATATATATATATATATATATATATCCATGTTCATAGTAGCACAACTAACAATAGCTAGAACATGGAAGTCACCAAAATACCCATCAACAGACCAGTGGATACACAAACTGTGGTACTTATACACAATGGAATACTATGCATCTGTAAAGTCCAACAGCGTGGAGGTTTTTACAGGCAAATGGAAGAAACTTGAGAACATCATGCTTAGTGAAGTGAGTCAGAAGCAGAAGGTGAAACATCGGGTAGTCTCTCTGATATGAGAAACCAGGACCACAACTATCTCATGGAACTTTAGATGAAAGACAAAGTGAAAGAGGGGCACAGCGTGTGGGTGGAGGGTGGGATGGGAGGGTAAAGGGAGGGACAAAAGGAGAGTGGGAAAGCCCTTGTCACCTTGACAAGATACGTATGTGCACAAAATCTTCAACTCCATTGTAAACCTTAAATTTTGCACTTGTACATGTCAGTAAAATGGGGAAAAATAAAGTATAGTTGAAAAAATGAAAAAGATAATGCCACGTATCATACACAGAAAAATACTTGGCTTTATAACTGGTGACAAATGCCAGTTTTTTCATTTGTCTTACATGAGGAAAAATAGGGAAAAGAAGACTATAGCTCATACTATTTTAAAGTACCCAAATAGGGTGAAGTAGGTCATATTCTTTACAATGTCATAATCCTTTTTACAAAATTTTCCAAGTTGAGTTTCAGATAAAAGAGGTCTGAGAAGTAGATGTGTAAAAGAATATCTTGCTATGTTAAAGATGAAACCTGGGGAATCTGAAATTCTTTTGATCATTTGGCAAGTTAGCATCTAAGCCAAAAGGCAAATGAAGGTGTTGAAACAACCAAGTCAGTCTTCTCTTCATTAGGCATTGTGTTATATTGACCTGCCTTCAAGGGGGTGAAAATCTGGTAAGAAAGGACATCTAATAAATAACCAATTAACAGTCTGACATAATAAATACTACAATGGAAAAAAAATGTCAGTGGAACTCAGACACAGGGCACTGAACAAGCCAACATGTTGGACAGTCAGAGAGAGGGCACTTAGTCCAACGATTGTGGAAGTGTTGTTGCACAAGGCTTGGGATGATGATAAGATCAGACAAATTTCCTGGATAGAGATATTTCCTTGCTCTAACAGACTAGTTCGATGTTAACTGGCTTGGACAGGACTTAGACAGGGTTTACTACCAACAATGTCTCTTGGAATCCACTGGGAAAAATAAAAATTGTTGGACAAGACTCCTAAGATATAACATTCTCTGCTTCCAAACTCAATTCTTTGGCACCTTGAGAGTTTTCAGTTTCAGAAAACTTAAAATGCAAATTTTTGATAAATGTTTAACCTTAACTGCCATTGCCTTAATGCTAGAAATCTGGAGATACAAACTAAAAGAGAACTCAAGCAAAGGGATGGTGGTAGTTGGAAAAATACACAATGTTAGAAACAAATTGTGGTGCTTTCTCTTTTCCAGACAATGTTAGGCAAGGCTTCTGTCAACTGGTTCAGTAAGTCTTTTGTTCAATTCTAACTTCTGTAGAGTGGAAAGTGAAAAGAGGAACGAGTTCGTTAACTCAGAACAAGTTGGCCAGAGAGGATTGAAGCATCCTAGTCCGTTTTGTTGTTTGATCGCAGCCCTTGTTGAAGGCTCATGTGGTAACTACTGGCTATTTATTGATCTCGACTAGGAAGTGAAATCCAATCTTGCCCCCACTTTCTAATACTTTTGTTGTGAACTGTCCTTTCCTTTACCCTGTTTTTCAACACATTCAGCAAGAAATTTTTGCAAAGCTACTGGAAGACAATTTCTAAGCTCACTTACATTAAACATTATTGACATAAATATGTCATGCCTATATGAATCAATTGCTAGTGATGTGGTAGTAATTTGGACAGAGGAAGCGGCAGGCTTTAACTGATAGGTAAATCTCTCCATCGTCCCCATGTAAGAGGCCAGAGCTGATGAAAGTAGTACCTCCAGACTCTAGTAGGATCTTGACATGGAGTGCAAGGGCACCACAGGCTTGATGGATGGATGGTTCTCCTATCTGCCAAGGCATTTACACTGCAAAGCCAAGTCTTCCCACACTCCTTTGTCTACTTCCACTCTCCACATTCAGACTTTTACTGAGTGTTTTCCTGATTTTCATTCTGGATGACTTCCTAACCTGTTCCCTTTCTATCTCCCACAGCTCTCGCTTTCCAGCAAGCTCCCTCCCATTAGCATTAGTAGATGGTCTTCTTCGTGGCCTGTCTACCTCAGTCTCACCCAAGCTCCATCTTCGCCATAGTTCCCAGGCTTCACAGGCCACATCTGATAATGTGACAGTTTCTTCAACAGATGCACAACTTTTTTTTGAAGAGAGCCTGAGCTTCTGTCTGTGGCATCCAAAGCTTTTGACAGTAGGGCAATGAGGAAGGTGGCTAATGAGCATTACCGTGTTCCACATTATCTATCACTCTCTGTCCCTCTCTAGTGTTCAGCAAAAATTTTTAATTTGTAACTAGCTACTAATGTCAGTTCTCTCATTTATCCTACCACAAGGGTTCTATTGGTTTTATCTATCAATCTATCCATCTATTGACTGTTCATCTATCTATCTATCTATCTATAGAGTCTTTATAAAGTAATTTAAAATATATATAAACATATATAATTGCCTCTTAAAATACTTCCAAAAGAGGTATGATAATCTTTATTTTACATTAAAAAACTACTTTAATACTTGCCTGCTGGGCTAATAAGTGCTGGGCAGAAAATTTGACCCAGTGCCAATCATTTCCCCTGAGTAAGAGTTTGCAGCAACTGTGTTGCACTTCTCTCTTCTCCTAAACTTACAGAACAAACATGAGAAACAAAAGTTTATTTCTTTATACACCTGTTAAGAGACCCAGTGTGCAGGAATACCTGCACATAAATGGTTTCAGCAAAAATGCTTCCATGATGCATGCGAGAAAAATGAAAGCAAGGGTCAAATGGCTGGGATCAGTCACCTCATGTTGGCTCTCAGACCCCTGAAGCAAGCAGCAATAGAGAAAGATTTGTGACTTGAAATACTCACTTACTCAACTTTTTCTAAAATTTATGCTTTTTTTCTGTTGAAGGATCACATTTTCAACTCTTCTTTTAAAGAAGGATTTCAGGTTTCCCAAGAGCTGCTGAAATAAACACTTTTATTTAGACCCAGGGGCACCATTGTCCAGTCAGTAGTTCAATTTCATCACTTTCTCCCTTTTGGTACTGAAAACTAATTTTTGTATCTATTAGAAAATTTTACTTTAAAAAGTGATTTGGTGTTGAACTTATGGAAAAATAGAAAATACTACACATATGTCAGAGGTAAGAATCAAAATTGTTGGGCATGTCAACAGCAACGTTTGGACTTGACTGAATAACTTTTAGATTTAATCAGGTCCCTGTGTTTTAAACTGTAAAGGAAAGGGGAGCATTCTACAAAATGTTCACAGTCCTGGAAACATTTCATGAGCAGTTGTGTTCAAAGATCAAACTATGATTAGGATTCTCTGTGAGAAAGCTTCAGTAATGGGAATCCGCTTTTCAACATAGATAGACATGGTTTGAAAATGCATAGTATGTGTTCATGCATGCTCTTAGAAATAATTATTTCTCAAAGCAAAGGACAAGTTTCCTGAGTTTTGGGCATGGAAGAGAAGGAGATTCAAATGTGGGAACCCCAGTTTTCCCTGCGTTCATATTTTTAAAACTTCCCTTAAAGAAAGTTTTTGGTTTTCATTCCTATACCAACAGTGTGCTATTGGCCCACTGCTTGATTTGCAGTGCAGTGAGTAGGTAGTGGCTTCTCCAAGGGAGACTGATTAGGCAGAAATTCAGGAAACAGGTGGATGGTTGGGAGATCTTCTAGAAGTCAGCCTGCTGGGAAGGCAGCAGCAGCAAATAGAAGCTTCGCCTGCCTCTTGTGACAGGATCTTCAGAGACTCTTCCTTGAGGCTGGGTTTGCAGCTGGGAACATCAATCTCTCTCCCGACCAGGGCTTATTAACATTCAGAGTATCACTTTCAATTAAATTTCTCAAATGCTCATTTAGTTTCTAGTTAATAAGGCAGGATTGGATGTCATATATGATCCAGCAGGTTATTTTTAAAGGATAAAAATAAAAAGAGCCCTAAGATTAAGTGGCAGGCCTCATTCCTACACCAACATGGTGCCAAAACCACTGGTCACTCTTGGCTTTGTAAATGGACTCAGCATTTTTAAAGGCATCGTCCCTAATGGATGTTTTCAATTAAATAGTTACTCCAAGCAAAACCAACATGTTGTTCCCTCATGGCCACACAAATTCAACCAGCTTTTGTAGTTCAGATCATTCAGGAATTGCATGTTGAAGAACTTGTACAAGCATGGAAAAGAGATAGTTCCAAGGAGGCAGTACAGATAGGGCATGCTAGCCCCTCAATAGCATTTTGATAATCCCAATCATAAAAATTAATCGCAGTGAGAGCCACTATTTATTATCTGTTATGTGTCTGTTACTGTGATTGGCACCTCACTTCAAATACTCATTCAATTATCACACTAAGCTTAAGAGAAAAGATTCATATCCAATTTTTCATGGTAAAATTGAAACCCAGCGCTTCATTCACCACCATCAAAGAGTTTGTTGATGGTAATAGGGAAATGGCAACTGTATGAAGAGGAGTGAGTCTTTTCACCTCTTGGCTCCTCCTCCTTCTTTTCTACCTTGAAAGTCTGAGAACACAGTGAAGAAAAGTTTGGCATTAAAAAGGTTTCTGAAAGACTTCCTGGATTCTAGTTTGTGTAGGTGGAAATGTGGTGAAACAGAGGCCAGGCAGCGGGGAGGGATTGCAGCCGCCTTTCCCAGTGGAGGACCTATGAGGAGCAGAAGGTAGACATCAGTGCTTTCTGCTAAGACCGCATGTTTCTGCCCTATCTCGTCGTCTTTTCTCTGGCAGTGGAGACTTGTCGAAATTTCCTGGCCTTTGAAGACAAACTCTAGTCTGAACCTCGCCTGTGCCTTTTTCTCATATGTGACTCCAGGCTCCAGGAAAGTAACCATTCTGTGCCTCAGTTACTTTTAAGGATGCAGCTGTTTTCCCCATCTGATTAGAAAACTTGATGCGTGGTCATAGGAATAGGCACATGGACCAGACTTGAGCAATCATAGTGTTTAATTCCCTTTGGGCACAAAAATGATCCAGAAATGGTCTTTAGACTCTTACATACCAGGGAAAGTGAAACGGATTGAACAGTCCCAGCTCTTTCATTCAAGTATGTAGGGTTTTAACCAGCATTCAGCCTTCCTGGGTAAAATCATGGATTGCCTTTGATTACACTCTATTTCCAACAAGTTGTACTGCTGTATTATTTTATCTGAAAAAAATACACATATATTATTTCACTCAGTATAGTTTGAGTCCATGAAATAATATATATGGAAGTGGTTTTTGAGGCAAAATCTCTGCTAGGCAGCAACCAATAGCTAAAACAAAAGAATTCTTTAAACAACATTTACAAAAAAGGCTTTGGAAATTCCTTTTCAACTTGTCTTTGAGAACCAACCCACTCACAAGAAAACTTTATAATCTTTGGTGTTTTTCTTTGCCACATGGTGCTAGACCCACAAAAGGAGGGCGGTTTGGAAAGGACTGCGTTTGTAAAACCCGAGGGCTGTGATTAGGGCTTTGTACAGAAATGTGCTAACAAGAAACAGTAAGTGGCATTTGGAAGAACAGGCTCGGGAGAGAAAGGAGATCTATGAAGAATGGATTGTTAAAATAAATACTTGCTGAGTATATAATGCGTTCCACCAAAAGCAAAACTTTTAAATACGTGTTTTCAGTTGAAAATCAGAAGGTGGCAGCACTGCTTCCTGAATAGATTCAGATGAGGCTGCAAAAACCTGGAGAGAGAATAAGCCATTTTGCAGGTTATAATCAGCTAGAAGTTTATAGCTAAAAATGAAATGACTATTAGTAAATGCACTCCTGAAACCACTGAGCAACTCCACATCTGCAGGATGAACCAAACACTGGTCAACAACATTTGTGGGAAAAAATTGCATTGAAGATGTAGAGACTTTTTTTTCTAATCATTATTCCCTAAGCAATACATTATAGATGCTGTTTAGATAGAACTTACATTTTTGTAGTTTAAATCATGTACAAGTTATCTAAGATATAGGGATGAATATTTGTAGGTGATATGCTGATTGTGTTTTTTACTTACGCATCCGCATACTTTGTCATCAGAGAGAGGTCCTGGAACTAGTCCCCCATGGAAACTGAGAAGTGACAGCTACCACCCAGTCATGTGTAGGCTTTACCTCCAAGGATGCAATGAACCCAGAAGCTTAGCAGAACTAAGAGTGATTTCCATCAAAAGTAAAAAGTAAAAACCCAGAATTTGGTCCCACAGTCACCTGGGAATTTGCAGACATGGTAGATTTCAAAACATTCTCTATTATCCCATTGATATTTACTATTTTTATGTTATATATGAGCTAAAAAATTGATTAAGAATTTGCTGATTATTTATTTAAGAATTTAAAATGAGAAACAAATGCTGGTTTTGCTTCTCTATCCCAGGTTGACTGAATCAGAAATTCTGGAGAAATGTGGGTTATCCAAACTCTCAGATAATTTTAGAGCTGCCTTAACTTTTGAAAACCACAAATGTTGGTCGTGAGACTACTGCCATGATCAATGTTTCAGAATGTAGGACAAACTCTCTAATAATAACTTGCTGTAGGGATTATCAACTATGTGGTGTTACTTATAGCCTCAAGAATTTTGAACAGCAAGCTTGGACAAAAGAGTGACCCACCAAAAGCTAGTGCATTAAAAATGAATCAGAGCAAACACTGAGCAACAGAGGAAAAAAAATTAGGTTTTCTTTTCTCACACCATTGGAATCTTTTCTCACATGTCAGTAATACAGAAATTTTCAGACAATATCTTTGTTTTAAGGTTTTTAAGTAATGAATATTTATAATTCCTTGACAAAGAGAAAAAACTTTCAAAATGATTTTAATTGTTCTCAGAATACATGCATAATAAAAATATAATTCAAGATAACTGTCCAAACAGATTTTTAAAAAAATGCTGGAGGTGAAAAGTCAATTACACTGAAAAAACATACTGGAGGTGAAAAAAAGTCAATTACATTTTTAAAATATAAAGACTTTAGAAAGAAGTAATTTTGCCACTTTAATGGGCATTGACTAAAGCCTAGTCCAAAAAAATTACTTTTGTTTTATTAATTAATTCCATGGTTATACAGTAGATGGTGGATAATGAGATAATTATGCCCATTAAATAAAAGAATAAAACCACAGAGAGCAAGGCCACAAACACGCCTTCCAAACTGGCCACGAGCTATTCTCAGAGGACCGCGTGGACGGGCAATCTAATGCCATGGTCACAAATTACTAATATCCTTTCTTAATTTAGATGATCCGTGTTCATTTAATATTGCACCCAGTGTTGGTCTGTCCCTTTGGATGATCTTTTTATAAACAAATGCAGAAGAAATGCCTATCAATATTACCTACTGCTTTTTTTGTTTTTGTTTTTCTTTGTTTTTTTTTTCTTCCCCAACTTGTTGTAACAGAAAAAAGCCAGCCCTAGAATTTGTTAATAAATCTATATATAGTCTTCTTAGGAAATCTAAATGGGGAATCAAATTATAATTGCAAATGTGCAATTATTTTGGAGTTCCCTCCCCATTCCTCCATACCCTAGAATTGAACCTAGGTACAGCACACTGAGCTTGAAGGGATCCAGCACTTTTGTTAAATGTTTTGCTGTTGTTCTATGAAAAAAGGCCTGTCTAAGATGCAGGTTATGGAATTTGCAATCTTCCTGCTTTGGCTTCCCAGAGTGCTGAAATTAAAGGCCTGCAATGTGTTTACTGGTTCTAGGGGATTTTAGTATTTGAACACATCATTTTTGTTGTTGGGAAAGACCTGTCCAACAAGCCTGCTACTTGTGCTCATGAGGCACAGCGCTATTCCTAGGCAGCACGCATTCTGCTTTTCTGATTGACTTATGATATTTGCTAAACTCCACCTCAGTTGAGGTTTTACGAAATGTCAATATAATTTGTTAGGATTTAGTGGAATGTAATCACATTTCCAAGAATGTCATTGCCCTGAGAAATATTTTGTTTATTTTCCTTGATTAACAGCATTGTACTGCTACTCCTTCTAATTAGTGTTGTTCTTCTCATCTTGAGATCTTTCTTAGAAGAGCAGATTTACCTCTGGTCTTCTGATGGATCTACTGACAGATCTTTGGGGGAGATGGTTGTGGGTATTTATGAGATGCTTTTCCAGGAATACATCTTTATCTGGTAGATGACCTAATGCCTAAGAGCCCAATCCATGATCAAACGTCTCTTGATAAGAAACTTCTTCACTCTGCCTTTCAGATCTTGTATCATGAATGTCCAGTTAATCCATATCTATTCTCTAGGAAGTCTTACTAGAAGTAATATCCGGCTGACATTGTGTCTATCAGATTAATCACGAGGAGGCAGTCCAACACAACACATGAAATAACAAAGCAGTATATATGTTCAGATTCACAAAAGAAGGGCACCAAAGAGGGTCATAGGGAAGACTGAAGCTACAGTGAGCTCAACCAGTAGGTTGGGAAGCTTTTGTAAGTCTGTGGGTCAAGGTTTTTACTGATATCCAGGAGATACCTAAGTAGGTTTCTCACAGAGAGATTTAACTCTTTATGGTAATGGGTTGAGAAAAAATGGAACTGAATTCTCTGGATCCATGCTGTGATTTAGAGGTGGTAACTGCAGCATACAAATATATAACATGCAAGGTATAGGGCTGAATGGGTCTTGTGGGTTGTACATGTGTGTCCCATAGAGAGTTGAATGCCAGGAGATTGCTGTATGGAAGATGTATTTGGACCTACCACAAGGAAAAAATGAGAGGAGGAGAAGCAGTAAATCATCTTAAAGGTGATTAAGCCTTACATCAGGTTTGAATGTTAAAGCAACATAAAATTACAAGTATTCATTACTAATAGCTATCATGGTTGAGTGCCCCTAAATGCTGGAACTAAGGATTGCTAGAGTGCTTGATTCCAGGCCTCCTGGCATTTATATTCCATTTAAGAAAAACATTAATAAATGGACAATTATAATTCAGTAATGTCAAACATAAAAGGGCAGGGGAAGTAGTAAGCTATTATTCATGAGAGAAACATTCGCATTTTTTTGTAAGGCAGACTGGCATGTGCCAACACCAAAGGGATCCAAGCCTCATAGAGTAGTTGGGTACAAGAGATTCACAAGGGTCTCACCCAGAGAAGGGTGGCAAATGACGTGGGGAAGAGCTACTCAGAGAAGTGGGCTGACTGCAGATGAGGAAGGACTTTGCTTATGCTGTCAGGGAGGTCAGCACTTGCGGTGAGGGTAGTGGTGAGCCAGCTGGTGGTGTTGACTCAGTATAATTTGTAATTTAGAAGGGTAATTCTGCCTTGGAAAGGGGCAGAGTTGGAAAGAATAATGCCTCAAGTTTTCTTGTATTTTCCTCCCATCTAAGTGACTAATTTTGATGAAGAATTCAGTTGAATTATATGCCAAATAGTTTATTTGATTTATATCATGTAATCTCAATAATAATAACATAAGATGATGATACAAGTATTATTCTAATTGTGCAAACGAAAATGAAGTAGTATTAAGAAGAATAGCATAAGTGTTATGCCAGGATAGGAACTCATTCTAACGGCAGAGTGGAATTGTTATCTCTGGTCATTCTGCAGTGCAATAGTACACCAAATCTTTTTAATCTTAGCTATAACTTTCCTGCACATAGATAAACTCTTCTCTATCCTTCTCTCCCCCTCTACATTCTCTAGCCTCTGGTTAAAAAAAAACATCTAATTTTTATGGCATCAAATATTTTAGTTTCTGTCAACGAATGAGAACACACATCACTTGTCTTTCTGGTATTTTTCTAAATAAATGATCTACAGTTCTGTGTGTATACATGTTGTTGCAAATGACAGGGCGCTACTGTTTTTGTACTTGAATAGCACTAATATATATATATATATATATATATATGTGTGTGTGTGTGTGTGTGTGTGTGTGTGTGTGTGTGTGTGTGTATCATCTCCTTAGCCATTCATCAATTGATGGCCCCTTAGGTTGTTTGCACATATATATTGGCTATTGTGAAAAAGCTACGTTAAATATGGTGATGGAGATGTTCCTTCAGTGTACTGTTTTCATTTCCTTTGGGTTATATCTTGCAGCGGTTTTGCTGGGACATATAGTAGTTATTTTTTATTATTTTGAGGCATCTCCATAATGTTTAGCGGGCATACATGTCATATTTGCTACATTTCTAATTCTAAGCTTGACAGAAGATGATCTAAACCAGGAAACTGGAACTGGAGAGGGCAGGTGTAGGTGACTGCTGGGAGGACAGTGCGGGGCAAAGGAGACAATAGGAAGAAGCCTTAGGTTGAGCTTGCAGTTGCCACAAGTCCTTCTTCCACCTTCAGCCACATCCTCTATACTCTTGGGTGTTTTACACTCCTTTCGTGGGTCCATTTTTTTTTTGGTAGTTTATTTTTCAACGATTTCAACAATTTTTTTCTGTTCTTCTTAGGACACCATGCTATTCCAACCCTCTTTCAACATCAGTAGCTGATCAACATACCTCCTAGTGTTTTAGATCTTTGGAAAGGATTGAAAATGGTACTTTTTTTATGTCAGGTTGATAAACCGATTATCACACTACAAAGAGACAGAATTCAATGAAAAGTAGACCTCCTTTATTTTCTACTCATAGTAATATCATGTAATAGCATCTATTTCCAGCTCTGTTTTCTCAACTTTCTACTAGGGAGGTTTGTTCTTCATTGTCAAATGCCTCAGTTGGTAAGACACCAGTCTCAAGAGGGGGAGATAGGGAGAGAACAGACCTACAGACCTTTGCCCAGAAGTGGGGGATTTTTTCGGACACCATCCTTTATGTTTTAGATAACTGATAATAAGGATATCTAATGACAACTTACATATCTCATTTAGGGCCAGAATGCAGCATCTTTTATAGTTCTCATATAGAATTATTACAGAGTAGCAATATATGGAGTAGTACAGTAACCAAAGAATGACCCAGGCTCGTTCTGATGAACCTAACTTATCTCCAGATTAAAAATAGGGCCCTGAGGTATTATGCTTTAGAGTAAAAGTTTATTCAGCAATCTGTTTCCAGACACAAAAAGAGCAATTACAGGACAATGTCTAAGAAGGTGTCCTGTAATATTCTACTGTCACTTATTATTATTTGAAGCAGATGGAATTACTCACCTTTAGGACATGGCATGTGTGTTCATACTCTGGAGCAGACATAGCAAGGTAGCACAATGTGGGTTAAACAGATTTTATTTTCCCTTGAAGCTCTGTAAGTTTGATGTTCAAGGCCAACGTGCTGGCAAACCTCTTCCTTCTCAGTCCTCTCTGGTTGGCTTGCTTGTGGTGGCTCTCCTGCTGTGTCTTTATTTGGCATTTTGTCTATGAACATCTCAAGTATCTTTTCTCAAAGTACTTCAGTCAGTTAGACTGGGATCTACTCAGCCTCATTTTACCAGAATAACCATCTGAAGTCCATGTCTACAAATATATCACATTTTGAGGTACTGAGAGGTCAGAGTTCTATATATAAATTTAGGAGAGACACACTTCAGCCATAAAATTAGCAATATTTGCATTTATTTTTGATGTTATCCAAAAACAATGACTACAAAGAAAAAAATGTGGTCTGGCATAGAAAAGACACAGAATTATCACAATAATGAAGCAATTTTAAAACATTACTAGGCATGGAAACTAGAGCATTTTCACTCCTTCAAAAAGGAAAGATGATTTTGTCTTTGTTTGTCTGGGCCTGATTTAGTTTCCTTAAAAAAGCAATAGTCTCAAAGTTACAACACGTGGGGTATCATAAAAATTTTTTCTAGTGGTTTTCCACTGTCCATTTTCCCTCTGTTCTTCAAGATACTAAACACAGTGGTAATTATCACCTTAATTTCACTTCTCTTATGAGATTTTTTTTCTTCTTTTTAAATGTTCTCTCCTTACAGTTTTCATATCCTAAACCATAAGGTTGTTCATCCCTTATCCTAGACACATAGCACTATGATTAGTCTATATACACTTTTGACCAAATTCTGAGGTTTTGAAGGGCATAAAATATGTCATTTTTATCATTGTACCAGTGCTGCCAAACATGATTCCTAGCTTATTGTTGCTCGATGACAAACATCTCTGATTCAGTCAATTACTGTGAATGAATCAACGAATGAACATTCATGTAGAATGACACATTCAGGAAGAACTTGATTGGTCAATTGAACATACTTCGATAAGGGCAAAGGGTGAAAAAGAATCTAAAAAATCAGAAAACTTTACACTTAATTATTTGAAAAATGAAAAGTATAGAAATAGTCATGTTGGTAATTCAGCTCAGGCTTCCCATTCTCCTCATTGTATATGGACAGGAGTAAGAGCGTAAATGATTTTCAAAGATACGCAACTTTGTTTTGCTATTGACTATGTGCCATGTAGGACAAAGTGAGAAACAAAAGCCTGAACAGTTTGCTGCAGCTTGTCCATGTTTCCGGTTACCTGGGTGTTTGTCACAGTTTAGATAAAGTCAGAGCCTGAGAGATTTTCTTAGAATTTTTAGGATTCTATTTAATGGCATTGACTGGCTAATTACCTAATGGCTCAGTTTTTCAGTTGGTGAGTACTTGCTGATCTATGCTTTCATTTACTTTAATTATGTTTAACTATTCAAAAAATATGGAAGCACATGTGAATATAACATCTATAGTCATTGTAGCTATGCTACTAATAAATAGAATATGTATAAATTAAATAGCAAAAAGCAGAAAGGAGATGGGTAACATTTTTAAGGTTATAAACAGCACTTAGCACAAGAGAGTATTGTTAGCATCTGCTCATTGTGGTGAGTAGGGTTCCTGCTGAAATCTTAGTCATTGCTACGTTCATCCTGCCTCATCTCACTGGAATTTTGTCAGACAGCTCTCCACAGACCTGGAAAAGTTTGAGTGTCTCTCCCAAGCTGGTTGGGGTCTGCAGCTGTGGCGTGCCTGAAGAATGCACACAGATAGCTCTTCCATTGCTCTGGTCCCAGAAGACATTTGTCGGTTTACTGCGTCCAAGAAGGACGCAGTGGTCTGTGAAAAAAATAATATGTCTCTGAGAAACAGAAATCTACCTGACAGAAGAAGATCCCTCCTGCCCTCCTCCCTACATTCTGTTTGCAAAGAAAACTTGACAGAAAAGAAAATCTGCAAGCATTCCCTTGAATTCCTGAATTCAGGAAAACTGACAAGTGTGAGTGGGACCAATTGGAGGCATCCTTTTTCCCCTCTCAGGAATCCGGAGCAGGATGTTTTGATTTCAGGAGGCTGGGAATCCATGAAAGTCACGTCGTGACTGTAATTACCAAACCCCTAGAGGACCACACAAGATGGTGCAGAAAAGCATAGGCTGGAAAACAAGTGTCAGGAATTTTATTCTCAGTCTCTTCGAGTACTATTTGTGACCTTGGGTAAGTCACATAACCCTGTTTTCTGAGCTATGATTGAGATGATTTTATCCACCTGACAAAACTTTTATGAAAAGGGAATGCATTAATTTTTTTAAAAAAGGCTTACAACACAGTGCTGGGCACACAGCAAGACTTAAAATCACAACCGTAAGTAAGTATCACTTTTTTTGAATGAGAAGGTTGCCCACTGGGATGACTACAGGAAGACTGGGCAGCTATTCACACTGCTCTCTTTCGCATGACTGAGGAAACACCGCTTAAATGCGCACCTTCTCAGCTGATTGTGTAAGTGTCTTCATAAGTGCCTTTTCCACTTTAAATAAAACTAATAAATAAAGACTGGGAAACAGGGCAGCTTCCTAGCCCGTGGTTAAAATGAAAACCCTGAAGCTGATATTTCTGTAAGAATCTTTGTTAGGTACTATGTAGTTCCTGAACCTGATTCATTACCTGTTAAAGGAGGTTAGAATGTGAAGTAGAACACTTGTACTGGACTTAAGATGAAAAAAAAAAAAAAGCTGTACAGGACCTTCCCACTGACCTGCAGCCTGTTCAGTGGCTCTGATATTTTGCCCATGAACCACACGCCCATGATATCTGACGTTGACTAGCAGAGATGCTCTCACATTTATGGGAATTGTCCTGCATTCCTTTTAGTATTCCTTGCCCTCCTCTTCTGATTCTTTTCTCTCCTCAAGACATGTGGATGCTCAGGGTGCCCAAAAGCTTATGCCGGTAGCGGTCCCTCATCCCAACGCAAGATGTGTCTTCCACAGTCCTCAGCTGTGGGAATTGCAGTTTCCCCTCCGATTCAGCTCTACTTTTGTCTTCATGTTTTATAATCTGAGTTTTCAATATTTCATTTTGCTAGGAGGATTAAAATATCAAAGTAACTTACTCTTTTTTATCATCTGACAAATGGTTGACTCTACACAAGGTCCCATGTATTGGGAAAATAAATCCAATCTTAGTTACTGATTTGTTGCTGTGACAGAATACCCGACATCCACAATTTAAGGGAGGAAAGATTTATTTAGCTCACAGTTTCAGAAGGTGTCACACAGCACGTTCATGTGCAGCTGGGAACTATATGGCAGACGCTAGAGAGATGCTCATGGAGACAGAAGCCATTGTAGACAGAAGCCATGTGAAGCAGGAGCTAAGTAAAGTCTGGAGACTGAGAGGCTAGCGCTTTCCAGGAAGAAGCTGTAAGGATGTCTCTTTTTCTTTCCTTAAATTATTTCAAGCTGTCAGTTGTGCCCTTCCTCACAGGGTGGGAGGGTGGTGAGTGGGTGTCCCTCCCTCACTGCCTGGCCCACAAATCAATTACAAACACGTGAAATCTCTTCCCTAGGCAATCCCCAATTTCAACAAGTTAACACAATCTTTCCAGGTCAAATTCCAGCATCTGTCCCTTCCAACCAGGCCCTATCTCCCAATAACACATAGTTCCAAATACATGAGGCTTTTGGGGAACACTCAAGATCCAAATAATAGCAAATACTAATTGAAACAAAGATTCTGTGAAAGATGTAGGTACAACAGCTTCTCCTTATACGTTTTCATGGCCTTTTCCATTTGTCCATAAGCTCAATTATTCACTTGATTGATACAGTTGATTAATTGTATGAATAAGTGAAAGTCAAGGTAAATCTCTACTAGAGACTATACTTACTTTTAAAGTGACAAAATAATGGACATCTTCTAATTTTACCATCCAGTCATTCATTTTTCCCCTCAAAAATTCAAATTTCCAGTGACAGTGCTAAGGTTGTCCTTCAAATACTTCTCCAATGTATACAGTCTTTCTGAGACTGTTAGACTAAGGGCCTCTCATTCTTGAGATAAGAAGTGGATACCCTCTTTTGGATATATTCCCA
>PVKB01005872.1:0-81697 GCA_004027205.1 Ctenodactylus gundi
TTTTTTTTTTTTTTTTTTTTTTTTTTTTTTTTTTTTTTTTTTTTTTTTTTTTTTTTTTTTTTTTTTTTTTTTTTTTTTTTTTTTTTTTTTTTTTTTTTTGGAGACAGGTTCTTGCTCTGTAGCCCATGCTGGTCCTGAACTCACTGTGGAGCCTAGGCTGGCCTTGGACTCACAGCAATTCTCCTGCCTCGGTTTACCAAGTGCTGGGATTACAGGCGTGCGCCAGCACGCCTGACTTTTATGTTACCTTTTAAATCAAATTCTTTCATAACATATTTTATGCAACCATTTGAAAACTACAGGAAAGATGCAAGGATTTTATAGTGCACGCATACGCCGTCATCTGGACTCTGCCAGTAAAGTTATTGTGTTTGCTTCATCCTGCAGCTCTCCCTCGGCCATCCATCCATTCGTCTTCCTTTTTAAGTATTTCAAACTAAGTTTAGAACAGTGGTGCCCTTCACCCCAGAGGCTGCAGCATTCTGAGTATTAACTACAGGAGGATGTTTTTCAGTTACTTTGTTTCTTTTGAGTTATAGGTTGAGCGGCTCTCATCTGAAATGCTAGGCACCAGAAGTGCTTTAGATTAGAATACTTGCAAATACATAATGAGATATCTTGGGAATGGGACTTGCATCTAAGATGAAATTCATTTCTTTTTCTTTTTGATTTTGAAACAAGGTCTTGCTAATCTAATTGCCTAGGCTGAGCTTGAATTTGTGACCCTCCTGTCTCAGCTTCCCAGAGTCCTGGGATTAAAGGACTGTGGGCCTGGCTCATTTCTTTTTCATACAGACTTCATAAGTAGAACCTGAAGGTAAATTTATACAAGATTTTCAATAACTTTGTGCATGAAATCTCCTGCTGTGGAATTTCCCACCTCTGGCATCCTGTCCCTGCCTCAAAAGTTCCAGCTTATGAAACAATGTCAATTTTGGGTTTTCAGGCTGGGGACGCCCAACCTGTGTGGTTTGCATGCAGCCAGATGCCGATATCTGAAGGGTTATTTGTGGAGTTGTGACAAACGCGGGCCTGGTAGTGGAGACTTTGCTGATGTCGGGCAGGACCATCTCCTAGGAGGCCCCTCACACGGCTCCTGAGAGCCTCCCCTTGCCCCCCAGAACAGACCGCGGCTCTGAAGCCCCTAGAGCTTCCTTATGACCAGCAGTGCTAAACAGCTTTACCTGTTTACTGGCTACTCGGGTTTATTGCCATTTTTTCTTTTTGTGCTACTAGGGATTGAACTCAGCGCCTTCACCCTGAGCTACATCTCCAGTCTCTTTTTACTGTTTTGTTTTTATTTTAAACTTGTTTTTTATTTTGGGATAGGGTCTCACTATTTAGCCCAGGCCTGTCCTGAACTCACGGTGTAGCCCAAAAGGGCCTTGAATTCATGGCATTCCTGCTGCCCAGCCTCCTGAGTGCCGCTAGGATTACAGGGGTATGCCACCATGCCTGGCTTATCTATTTATTCAGTTATTCACTCACTCATTCTTCTGTTGGCATGCACTTGGCAATACGTAGTAAGGATCACTTGCGATATTGGTGTGTTTACGTAGCAAGTTGTGGCCACTTTGCCTGCCTTTCCCATTCCCACCCCATTGCCCCCAACACCCCCTTTCTATCTCCGCAAAGCTTATATTACTTTCTTCTATCTTCTACTTTTTTTATGACTTGGTTTTTTCCACTATCTTAGCCAAAAGGCTGAGAAGCGATGACTCGGCTTTCCCCGACTAGAGAAAGCATGCTATATTTAACTTTCTGCGGTTCATTTAGCATTGTGGTCTTGCGGAGCACCCATTTTCCTGCAAATGATTCAAACTTATCTTTCTTTATGGCAGAATAGTACTCCCTTCTGTAAATATATTGCAGCTCTGTCCGTCCATCCATGGGAGGACAGAGTGGCTGCTCCCGGGACTTGGCTGTTATAAGGTGTGCTGCTGTAAACATGGCTATGCATGTAGCACTCTTGTATGACGACTTTAAGACTTTTGGGAAGATAGAAGTATGGCTGGGTCAGATGGGATATCGATTTTCAGTTTTTTGAGGAATCTCCATACTGGTTGTACCAGTTCATGGTTGCACTGGCAATGTAGGAGGGCTCCTTCCCCCACCCCACAGCCTCATCAGCATTTGTTGTTTTTGAGGTTTTTGTTTTGTTTTTGAGACAAGTTCTTACTCTGTAGTCGGGTAACTTCTGTGTTACTGTGACAGAATACCTGATACCCACAATTTGTAAGAGGAAAGACTTATTTCAGCGTACAGTTTCAGAAGGTCCCACACAGGCCATTTGCGGGCAGCCTAGGACGGTGGGAGCAGGTGGCTAGGTCCAGGGAGCAGCGTCACAGACAGAAGCCAGGTCAGCCAGGAGGAGCTGGTGTATGTCTGGAGACTCAGGCAAGGCCAGAGCTTTCCCAGGAAGAAGCTGGAACAATGTGTCTTCTTCCTTCGTTTACTTAGTTCAAACTGACAGTTGAACTCCCCACCCTCCCTCACTTCCTGGCCCACAAGCCAGTAACACATACCTGAAAGCTCTGCTCTGGGCACTCTGCCAATCTGAGCAAGTTGACCAGTGCCTCCAGATCAAACCCTATACATCCACCCCTTCCAGCCAGGCCCACAGTTCCTCAGGTATTCCACTACATCTGAATACCTGAGGCTTTTCAGGGGACATTCTAGATCCAAACCATAATATCTGGGCTGGTTCTGAACTCACTTTTTACGCAGGCCGGCCTCAGATTCACAGGAATCCTCCTGACTCAGCCTCCAAAGTGCTGGAACTAACTGTAAGTGTGGGCCGCTCCCTTTGCCTTACTAATTTACACGTGGTGCTGGGAGTCGAACTCAGCTAGGCAGGTGCTCTCTGTATGGAGCTATGCCCCCAGTACTTCCGTTGTTTATTTTAAACAGGTTCTTGCTGAGTTGCTAAGATGGCCAAGCTGGGCTCCAGCTTGTGAACCTGCAATCCTCCTGTCTCAGTTTACCAGAGAGCTAGGATTAAAGGCCTGTGCCTGTGGGCCTGGTCCCTGTCAAAAGATTGCTTTTCGGTTTCACTGGGGAAGATGTGGGGAGAGAAGTCCAGTTGACCGGCAGGGGGGCCGATGTCTGTGGCTGTGACAAGTCTTATTCCAGAGTGCTTGTCGCTATCTGAAGGTTACTCTTTACCTGTGTCCAGAGCAAGGAGGTATTCCTAAGGTTGACTTGCCCCCAAACTGGGCGGAGCAGGGATTCCCACAGATGCTGGTTGAGCCCTCGCTACCTTTCCTGTTATAGAACTCCCCCACGAATGTCACCTTCCCAGGAGAACGCACAATCCGTGGCAGGTTTTTACCGACATGTGAGTGGGGCTGCCAGAGGGAGCTAAGCTGCGAGTCCCCACGCCCCTTCGGACCCCTCTGTGTTTGTGGCGCCCAGGAGGTTCCTGGGACAGTGACAGAAATGTGCCGTTAACAAAATCGTGTCCTCTGTCAGCTCCCAGGCTGGCAGGCTGGCAGGTCTTGCAGTCGTGTCCCCAGCCTCTCCCCAGGCCGGGCACTTGGGCTTTGACACAAGTGGCAGATTTCCTTCCTCTTCCCCAGGGCCTTATCTCGCTGGTCCTGTGGCCGGGCATAGGTGCCCTGTCACCAGGAATGGGCCAGGGTCAGGCCATAGTGGGGTCACTTCCATCTTCACGGAGTTTTCCTTTGTTTTTCTTTCTTTTCTACCCCTCTACCCTGCAGTGCCGGGGTGGCGCCTGTTAGGCGAGCTCTACCACCAAGCTGCATCCCCAGTGCTTTTTATATATTTTTAAAATTTTGAGACAGTGTCTTGCTAAGTTGCCCAGACTGGAATCGGACTTGTGATCCTCCTGCCTCAGCCTCCCAGAGTGCTGGGATTCCAAGCCTGAGCTATTTGCAGACCTGGCTAAACCCAGCATCTGAACCACTGTTCCACCCGAGACGGTGAGAACCCCACTCACAAGCGTCATGTCCCAGGGCATGGGTAGCCCTCCTCCACCTGCTGGCCTCAGCGCAGCCTGTCCCCAGGCTCCTACTCTGAGCCCCGGTCCCTTCTGATCCTGCAGCTTGGTCTCGAGTCTGTGTTCTGAGTGCCCGCCTGGCTGCCCCCAGCCACCAGCTGACCTGTCCTTCTGACTCGCTGCGTCATTAGCTGTACCAGGGTCCGCCTCTCCCTCTCTTTTCCATCCCTGGTGACATTTCCTTAGCAAGCGGATCCCTCCAGCCTTTCCGCCCCCAGAAGTTGGTGTTGCTCCCCGGTCTGCTGAACCCACAGTCCCTACCAGGTGCCCACAGCACCCTGTCTCTGCTTCAGTGGGAGAATCTACCTGTCCCGTATGCACATGCAGGGTTCCCTTCCTAACCTACTAAGACTTCGGAAGTATGTAGCTCAGTGGTCAGGACACTTGACTAGCATGTCCAAGGCCCTCTACAGTTCAGTCCCATAGCACCGCATAACAGTTAGCTGGGCATGATGGCCCACAACTGTAATCCCAGCCCTCGGGAGGCTGAGGCAGGAGGATGGTGTGAGTTTGAGGGCAACCTGGGCTACGTGGTGAGTTTAGGACCAGCCTGGGCTACAGAGTGAGACCCTGTCTATCATTCAATCAGTAAATCAATCCCTGTTGTCCCATGGCCCAAGTTTCTACATTAATCTAGTGGAGCGAAGGTCCAGAAGGGCCTCTGGGCTGGTTGCCCTGAGTGGGGGTTGTCTCTCAGCCCTCGTCCCCTGGCTATGTGTCCCAGAAGGTGGGCCTGTAGGCAGCCTGGAGGGACACCCTTGTCCTGTGCCGGCAGTTGAGGGGCTCGGGAGGAGAGGGATTTTGCCAGCCCCTGCCCAGCCCCTGTGTGGTTGACTAGTCTGCCTAGCCCATGTTCTTGTCCAGTGCTGAAAGTGGAACCCAGGACCTCCACACTGAGTTATTTCCTCAGCCGGTTTTTAAGTTTGATTTTTGAGACAAGGTCTTGCTAAGTTGCTTAAGTTGCCCAGGCTAGGCGCAGACTTGCAATCCTCCTGCCTCAGCCTCCCAGAGTGCTGGGATTATAGGCTTGGGTCACCAGGTCCAGTTCATTTCCTTTTTATAACTTAAAAAGTTGAAGTATAATTCATATAACATAAAATTAATCTTTTAAAAGTATACATTTCAGTGATTTCCACTAATATGTGCCAACTCTGTTCCAAACGTTTTAATCCTCTCCTCTTAAAAACCCCACTCCCCACTAGCGGCCACTCCTGCCTGCTGGGAGCCAGTGCTTCTGTGTCGGTGCCTCTGGCTCCTCTAGGCGTTTCATGCGAATGGAATCATACAGTATAGTAACATACATAATGGGTGGTCTCTTGTATTTGGCCTCTTGCATTTAGTGTCATGCCCAGGCCCATCCAGATTATAGCGTGAATGAGTACTTCCTTTTTATGGCTGCATAATATTCTATGCATGGATATATCACATTTTATTTACCCATCAGGTGAGGGACATTTGGATTACTGATACTTTCTGTGATGAACAGTGCTGCTACAAGCACTGTATGCAAATGTTTCAGTGTGTGGGTCTGTGTCTTTCTTATCCATATTTTTTTTTCCTGTTCATTTTGAGGATTGGACCCAGAGTCTTGTGCATGCTAAGCATGTGTCACTGAGCCACTCCCCAGAATTCTATACTTTCCATTTAAATTTGGTCATAGAAACTTCACGGCAGTGCTTTCTTCTGCCTTGGTTCCTTGGACATTTAGGCATCTTGGTATTTTGTTGAGAGTTTATATAGATGGTTTTATTTATTATTATTATTATTATTATTATTATTATTATTATTATTATTATTGAGACATGGTCTCACTCTGTAGCCCAGGCTCATCCTGAACTCACTGGTGTAGCCCAGGCTGGCCTTAGACTCAGGACAATCTTCGTGCCTCAGCCTCCCTGAATGCTGGAATTACAGGCACACGGCACCACGCCTAGGTATGTATGTGGTGCTGAAGAATCGAAGTCAGGGCCTTGCACGTGCAAGGCAAGCACTTTCACTGCTGTGCTCCAGCCTCTGCAGGTGGTTTTAACAACGGGCTTCTGCAGAGTGGAGGGAACTTGCTGTGCGCTCCGTGTGTGGGCTGTTTCTGGGTTTGTTCTCTGCAGGCACCCGTTTCCCGAGGCCCATGAGTGCCACCAGTAATCTCTGGTGTTCTAGTGTGGATCTGGAGTTTCCCCATTTGGGTGTTGTGGATTATCTGAGAAGTCCACATGCTACTGCGAGGAATGGATTACTGAGGGTGTGGTGGGCCACCCAGGCTGTGGCCTGGAGGGAGACACTCTTGCTCCCGCTTTTCTCCAAGCCCTGAACCTTCTTCTCAAGATGCTGTAAGCCGCTGTCTGCCACCAGACCTGTGCCACCCCTGCCAGCCAGCCATGAGCAGGCTAAGACCTCTAACCTGGGAGCTAAAATAAACCTTTTCTCCCTTAAGTTGTGGGTGTTTGGTTTGTGTCCCAGCGGTGAGAAAATGACCAAGACATGTGACGAGTGCTTGGAAGGCCTGGGGCCCCCACTCCGGACCCTTCCCTGCAAGATTCTGGCTTTGGCACCACGAGGGTGAAGTTCTCATTGCCAAGTACTTATTCTTGCTCCCAAGGAAGCAAGATACTGAGGGTTTCCTGCTCTCCTGAGCCCCAGGGTTACCCCCGGGGTGGGGAGTGCCCTTCCTTTCCAGGGATCTTAGAAACTGCTGGGCTCCGCACCCCTGCTCTGTCTGGCATAGTGGCCTCTCAGCCATCATCCTGACTGCAGAGCCCTCTGCCCCACTTGCCTGTGCCATACTGTGGATTCTGCGGTGGGGGGGAGCAGAACCCGTTGTGCTCCTTGTCCCTGGGCCAGGACCACGGCACACAGGGCAGTGCACACCCGTGGGAACTCAGGGCTTGGTCCCAGCTGAACCGCGTGCTGTTTAAACTCCATGCTGTCTAGCCCCCGTCACCAGGGCTTGAACAGGTCTGTGGCACTGTTCATACAGATTCCTCGTGGCAGATTCCTCACAAACCTGAAAATAGATAACCCACTTGACCCAGGTACACCTCTTCTGAGTGTCTTCCTAAAAGACTCAGATTCATCGTATAAGAGTAATTCATGTATAGCTATGTTCATAGCAGCACGACTTAATAATAACTAAATCTCGGAACCATGTGGGGTCTTACCACCACAGAAGAGCCGGAGGAGAGGAAAGGTGAGCGCGCGGCTGGGCCCCCTCCTCCCAAGAGTACCAGACCCAGCCGGGAGTCTGTCGAAGCAGAAACTCACTTTATTCAGGAAGTACAGGAGCTTACATAGGGTAGAGGGAGAACGTGGCAAGGAGGGGAGAGCAGGAGATTGGACGTGGTGTCTACGTAAGCGGGCGTCAAGCCAATCAGCAGATGACCATGCAGGCAGGTGCCGGGCACTCGTAGCAGTAGTATTGGGATCATGTGTGGTCCACCAGGGCGGAAAGAGCTTGGCCCAATCATCTTTCTTGGTAAACACCCAAGGTGGCCGCCCCCAGGATTTCCGGCAGGCGCCATCTTAGATATCACCCCACAGAACCAGTCAATAGTTCCATCAATTGGTGAATGGATAAAGAAGATGCCATGTATTTAGGCAATGGAGTACTACTGTGCCACCAAGAAAGATAAATTTGAGTCATTTGTAGTAAGATAGATGTATCTCAAGGCCACAATGATTAGCAAAATGAATCAGATGCAGAAGGTTGAATATTGCATGTTTTCTATAATATTAGAAAATGAAACTATAAAAAAGTAAAAGAGAAATGGAAGAAAGTAAGAAAATAGACTTTTGGAGAGAGACAAGGGGTGTGTTGTGGAGAAACGGGGGAAGGAGCTGAGAAGGGGGGAAGGGAAGTAAAAATGACCAAGGTGCAATATGTAACTATACTGAATTTGCAAGCTGGTCCTTACTATCATGTGTCACATGCTAAATACAAGAATTTCCAAAAGATTCGTAATAGTTACAAACAAATAAAAAACCCTCAAAGCAAGCAAACCCAAAACCAAACAAAAGCAAAGATAAAGTCTCCAAAAAACAAAGCAAACCACAAAGCCCCAGATGCCTCCTGTGTGCTGTTCCTAGCCTGAGTTTAGGCAGCACCCTGAACTGCTTGAGCTCCGTGGACTCTGTTGAGCCTAACTGGGCATGACTTGCTCCCAAGACGCCTGGGAGTTCTGTTGTTCTTTTCTGGTGCCTTTCCTGTTGTGACTTCTGATGTGCCCAGATGGTTTGTTTGCTTTCTTTTGATGTGCGTTTGAGCACTTACCTCTGGCGTCCCAGTGGCTCTGATTTTCAGGCACCTGTCCCGGTGTCCTGGCACTGGGCCCCACCCCACGGCAGTTGCATCTTTCACCTGAGCCAGGCTGTCTGCTGGAGGGGACTGTGAATTCCTCATTAGTCCTCTGCTTGGGCCACCAGACTTGGGTGCACCATCTCCCTGCCAGGGTCCAGTCAAGCTGTGAATTGCTTGTGGGAACCGGCTAAACAAAATGTCTGTGGCTTTTGGTAGTAGAGGTCTGCGGTCATTACTTTTTTGTCCTTCCTCACACAGTTGCACTGTTGTCCTTTGTCTGGCTTCCAGAAGGTTCTGCTCTGAGGCAGGCAGAATCTAGCCAGTTGTATGTCTGCCGCAAAATTCCTATCAAGCTTCGGGAAAGGGACTGGAGGAGTAGGTCAGTGCTTAAAGTGCTTCCCTAGCATGCTCAAGGCCTTGAGTGCAGTCCCCCAACCCCACTAAAAATAAAACAGGCATGGTGTGGGTGGCCTGTAATCCAATCAGGAGACTGAGGCAGGAGCATTGCTGTGAGTTTGAAGCCAACTTAGGCTACGTTAGTAAGCTCAGGACCGGCCTAGCCTATGGAGTGAGACCCTGTCTCAAAAAAAAGACCTTTTTCTTATAAATTCAGCACCTGTACCTATAGATTAGCATACCATTTGCACATCTGTAGCCCCCTAAAGTGAAACCCAAATGTTTAGCTCATGGATATGATGCCACAAGTGGAAAATTCTGCCCTGTAAAGTTTCATGCACAAGATTGTTTAAAAGATAGCGCAGACAGTTACCTTTATGTGTGTTATCTGTATGTGAAACATACATGAACTTCATGTTTGGATTTAAGTCCTGTCTCCAAACTGTCTCATTATGTATGTACAAGTCTTTAAGAATCTGAGAAGTCCAAGCCCCTGGAGCCCAGCACCTCAGGTAAGCGCTGCGTACGCTGCAGTCATTGGCCAGCGCTCACCGGGTGTGGTCCGTGGTGCACAGGATTAGCCACTCACTTGGGGCTGGCCTTCCACTCTGCACAGAATCCGCGGTCCCCAGAGTGCGTCTGGGCCGTGCTTGGTCAACACACCTCGGCTGGAGAGCCTAGGAGTGCCGGTAAGAGGCCGAGGCTCACCTGTTCTGCCGAGCACTCTGGAAGTCCTGGTCATGACGCCCGCCCTGCTGTGTTCCAGGGCGAGCGAGTGCGCATGCTTGCAGAGGCCTCGGCCTCCCTCACCCTAGAGTCTGGAGGGTCTCCTGTGGTACATCTGGCCAGCAGCCTGCCGCTGTCCCAGCACTCTGAGCACCCCGTTCCTTTCCCCATTCTGCTGGGGTGTGGAACCCCCACCCGCGGGATCCTCTGTTCCTCAGCCCTTCCTGCCCGCACCCCTGCAGGTAGGGGCCGGACACAGGTGGGTGGGCCTGCCTGAGCCCTTCCTGTCGGTCCTCTCTGCTCCCCCTCTAGACACCCTACTTGCCTGTGCAGCCGTCCTGGGAGTCCAGTGAGCTTGCTGGAGCTGCCAGACGGAGCACCAGGACGGTGGGGTGGTGCTGCTGTTGCAGACAACAGAATTTGTTTCCTCACAGTTCAGGAGACCAGATGGCTGATCTCAAGATGGCAGCCGGGCTGGTTTCCTCTGAGGCTTCTCTCCTTGGGCGTTCTTTCCCATGCGATCACGTGGTCTTCCCTTTGCAGTCTGTAACTTCTTAGAGGTCATAGTGAGCTAGCCCACACTGCTGATACCATTTTTGCTTCATTATGTTTATAAAGACCCTATCTCCAGGCACTGTTGGGTCCTAAAGTACTGGGAGCTAGAACTACAGCATAGACATTTTGGGGTGCAGTAGGGTGCTGTGGTGGACACAGTTTGGCTCATTTCTGAGCCCTGCCGAGTTCAACATGCCTCTCTCCATGAAGCTATGTGCTTTGATCAAGGGCGCATGGAGGGCTGGGAGCAAAGCTCAGGGATTAGAGGCCTTGCCTGGCACACACAAGGCCCTGTGTTTGATCTCCCAGCACCACATGAAGTTAGCCAAACATGGTGGCACATTCCTGTAATTCCAGCACTTGAAGGCTGAGGTAGTAGTTTGCTGTGAGTTTGAGACCAGCCTGGGGTTAGGGAGTTCAAGACCAGCCCGGACTATAGAGTGAGGTCCAGTCTCTAAAATAAAATAGAAAGGGTGTGTGGACTCGAAATAAAGAGCTTTACTTCAGTTGGAGACAGCCAAGAATCATTTTCTCTGAGAATTAGGTTTTAAGTGTTTTCATTTAATGGTATGTTTCTTGTTTTTAAATCTTTAAAAATATGTTACCAACTCTATGGTCTGCTCTATTGACTTTATTTTGTGCATGTGTTTCTTCAGATAATTTGGAAAGTTTGCAGTCTGCTTTCAGTTCTGGCAGTCAATGTTTGTGGCTACTGTGTAGCTGTGTAGTACCTCCTGTCCTCTGTTCTGGGGACCAATGACCTGCCAGGGTGAGCAGGGACCAGGCTGTTTTGCAGTGTGTTGATCTTAATGAAGAGACTTATGAATAGTATACTTTTTAAATGTAAAATTTTAGCCTTCATTACAACCATGCTTGTAAAGTATCTATTACAGATATTTTAAAGATGAGGAATTGAACCAGGCTGGTGATATAGGCCTGTACTCCCAGCACTTTGGGAGACTAAGGCAGGAGGGTCACAGATGTGAGCTCAGTTATGGCAACTTAGACTCCATCTCAAACAATAAAAGGGTCAGGTGACGTAGCTCAGAGCAAGGGCCCTGTGTTCATTCTGCAGCACTGCAACAAAACCAATGCCCCCCTCCAAAGAAAACTAATCAAATAAAATACCAGAGAGAAATTGAAGGTCCAGAGAGGTATAAGAACCTTTCCAAGGCCCCCTGGTTTGTGTCTAGCAGAGCCACATCTGTCCTGGACCTGGCCTTGTCTCATCGGGCCAGCATATGCTAAATAACCACCTCCGCTGACCCCACTCCATTCCTTTTATTTCTTTGGAGCTGAGCTTTTTGGTGAGGATCAGTTCAGATCTGCAGGTCTCGGTGCTAGGGTCTGCCCGGGACCTCTGAGGCTCAGGGAGGCTGCCCGGCCCCTCACTCAGGCAGGGGTCCTGGTAGCCCCTCAGTGGGGCCTGTGATCAGCCTCCCAACACAGGAAATTAACCAGGCAGTGGGCCAGGACTCTGTAGCCACCTTTCTGGACCCTCAGAAGTAGCTTTTCCATTGCTGTCAGAGAGTATCTGGTTATAGGTCAGATGGGGTCAGCTACCAGCAGTGCCGAGGGAGACCCCAGGGGTGTGCACCCCTGCTTATGGGAGGCCCTGAAGCATAGAGAGATGGTGCTCATCCTCTGTGCTCATGTCTGCAGTGCTGCATGCACTGAAAAAACCCATCTTTTTGACCTGGCCACCCAGAGGAGTAGAGTGACAGACTGAGTCAGTGCTGCTTCCCATTCCCGCCAGCTCTAGTGGCCCATCTCCTGCATCTCCAGTGACACTGTCCCAACCCCTGACCAGCTGTTCTCTGGGGTCCCCTAGCAAGGAGGACCCTGGAGCCTGTGTCAGGTAGGGTTTGCGTAGGAGAAATAGCCACAGGTGTTTGGACAGACACAGACACATCTGAAAACACAGCTGTACACGTCGACCTAGGTAGGGACAATAGAGAGACAGGCACGCAAGTACAGTGGTGCTTGTGTAGACATAAACACGTGCACATAGACTGTCACGGAGATGCGACACAGGCAGACAGTTGTCTTAGTTACTTATTTGTTGCTGAGGAAGAATACCAGACATCTACAACTTAACAGAGAAAAGATTTATTTTAACTCACAGTTATAGGAGATCACAGACCATTTATGGGTGGCTGGCAATAGTGGAAGTACATGGTGGAGGTGGCAGCTGGAGAAAGCTGCCCACAGCATGGCAGACAGAGAGCCAGGTGAGGAAGGAAGGATGGAGCCGGCACTCCCCTTCCAGATCAGGCCCCGCCCCTCCCAGCCAGGCCCCGCCTCTCAACAGCACATGGTATCCATAGGTAATCCACAACGGCCAAGTACGTGAGTCTTCTGGGGGATTCTCCAGATCCAAACCACAACAACAGCAGACACAGGGTGACATAGACATGCCTACAGACACACGCAGGCCAGTGTTTGTGGACATGGTCACAGGTGTGCAGAGGCATACAAACACAGGCGTGGCTGATAGGCACACACATGCACTCTTACAGAAGGACACATTTCGGGGGGACAGTCTTCTAGGAACTGGTTTTTACCACTGTATGGTGGCTAAACAGTCTCTGGGAGGCTGTTGTTTCTACCTGTGAGCTGTGAGCTGGAAGCCACAACATCATGGCTGCTTTCCTTTCATCTACCAAATCTCCCAACAATCTTCTGATGGTTCTCCCTCACCAGAATTTTAGGGCAGAGCAAGAAAAAGGATTTGGCAGCTGAGGGGCAGCCCAGCCAACAGGGTGCATGAGGAAGTTGTCCCACCTCCAGAAGGTCCGGAGAACCTGCGTCAAACAGCCACCTTGAGTTCAGGACCTCACGTTTCTGCCCTGACTTCTTGCTGTGTGGCTTTCGGGGGATTTACCTGATGCATGTCTCTTTCCCTGATGGAGAGCAACGATACTAGCACCTTCTTTGCTGAGGATTGTTAATTAGGAGGATTACATGGAATTCAGTATCTCGCTTTGCTCCTGCACCCGGGATGGGAAGCCTTGGGCCTCTTGCGGCTCCTGATACTAACCAGGAACATAACGTCTCTGTGTAATCAGGCCTGCTCCTGTCCCTGGGTAGATGGCTTCTTCACATACGACTTGTGTATTCCTTGCGTTGGGTTCATTCCTAGAATACTGATGTTTCTTCTCCTTGCTGAGAGTGAAATTTAATTGTGGTTTTAAATTGGCTGTTGATGATATATGTTCCAGAAGGCTGCTAATAGTCATGTTCCTATCTTTAATGGGAATTCCTCTGGAATTTCCTCCTAACTTTGAAACTGGCTGTTTGTTTTAGATAAGCATTTATATTTTCTGTTTAGCATTTTAATATTCTTTTTTACGTCTCTTTTTGCTGCCTCTGGGGAGAGTGCAAGGTTAAGATGGTCTTAATACCAAGACGAGGTGTCTCACAAGCCACAGATAGACGTGAAATTTTATCAGATGATGCCTGTCACCGTCTCTCCAGACGATCACATCTCTCTCCATTTCTGAAATGTTAATGTGATTAACAGTAGTAGTAGATTTTCCTAGCTGGATGGAGGCGGGGAGATGGGCAGAGTTTGCGGAAATCTGGATTCCGGATCTGATCTGGTCCTTGTTTACTGATTAGGCCTTGGGCCAGCCGGTGCACTTTTCTATCCCTATAGCAAATGCCCCACGCGTGTAGTTCTTTATCTGTGGAATAGGGATGGCCATGGTAACCCTCTTTTCCTTACTAGTGATAGAGATCCCGAGCACGGGGGTCGTGGACGTGTACCAAGCTGAGAATGAAGCCCCGCCTCCTCTCCACGAGCTCCTATTAGGTTCTACTGCTGCTGCTGATTGGCAGGAGGCGGGGCCTGGCTCCCCGCTTCCCTCCTGCCACCGCCTCTGCCATTCTGGGTTTGTGTTCCAACCATCTACCCCGGAACCCGTGTCGTCGTCCCATCCCGTCCCGTCCTGCCCCGTATCCCCTCCACCCCTCTTTCTACCCGGGAAGAAGACTTCAGCTAAACAGTACCCGGTGTCGGCGAGGGTGGGATGGGTGATGACAAGCCAATCGTTCCATTTTTAAATTTATTTAAATGCTTTCGTGTCCGTAAAAGAAGGAAAAAATAAAAAATGAAGAGGGTCTTAGGATCATGACCGTGGTCCCCCGGCTGACAGTGAATTCATTTATTCACTCAACAGCCATCCAGGGAGGGCCAGTCGTCTCAGGAATTGTTCCAGTTGCTGGAAGGGACCATTACAAGGCAGACGCTCTCCGGCACCGTGGGGCTTACAGTCCCCTACGCGAACTCTCGGTCTGTGTGTCCCCAGAGTAGAAAGTATCATGAAGATGAAAGAGTGGCCCTGGCTGGCAGCGACACAGCCTGTGGGAGAGGTCTCTCTTTTTTTTGAGACAGTGTCTCGCTCCGTAGCCCAGGGTGGCCTTGGACTCCCGATGATCCTCCTGCCTCAGCCTCCCGAGTGCTGGGATTACAGGCATGTGCCACCACACCCAGTTTATGTGGTGCTGGGGAATGGGACTCCTAACCTCAGGCTTGCCAGGCTGTTCCTCCAGCCCCTGTAGGAGAGGTTTCTGCTAAATAGAGGTGTCAGGAAGCCCTCTGCACTGACATGTGACCAAGGAGTGGAAAGAGAGGGAGTGACAGTATGGGAATTAGGGGAAGAATGTTTCCGGCAGCGGCAACAGTAACAACAAAGGTCCTGAGGCAGGGCTGCCTACCTAGCTTATGTCGGGTGAGCAGGTAAGAGAGAGAAGGAATTTGGGGTCTGAGAGTTAGAGGTGGGTCCAGTACTGTGGAACATTGTGGATCATCCTAAAGCCTCATTTTTTTTTTTAACATGGAGGTTTGTGGCTCTGGGTCTCCCGTCTTAAAGGGTCACTCTGGCTGCTGTGTGGACAGCGGGCTGGAGCAGGTTATGAGTGGGGGCCGGCTGATGGATGGGGGCCGGCAACTCGGTCCAGGTGATGGCTACGGAGGTAGTGAACATGGGGCTGGCGTCTGTTCTTCAGGAAGCGCTGACAGGATTGCTTACGGATTAGAAGTCGTCCTAGAGACAGAGAGCTGGCTTTTCCTGTGAAAGGCAAACATGTCTGTTGCCACACCTCCTGCAGATGGAGGAAATCTGGTCTGTATTTTCGTGACACCGTTGTGCTGATTCGGGAGAAATCTTGAGGGCCCCCAGCGACTCTCCCAACCTCTGATGGTCACAGGGATGAAGAGAACGGCAGGGGTGGGGTGATCCTGAGGCGGAGCCCGGAGATGTGTGCCGGCCTGCTGTGCTGCACGTGCCAGCTGCCCCGTGTCATGGGAGTCGCTTGGAGGGGACTCACACCACATGGCCACCGTTGGCATCAGTCACGACACTCCACTGGGGCTGACATCGTGATTAATCCAAGACAGGCAGTGCTGGGGCGGCTCTCTCTCTCTCTCTCTCTCTCTCTCTCTCTCTCTCTCTCTCTGTCTTTCTTTTTCTCATTTGGTACTGGGACTTGAGCTCAGGACCTTCACACTGAGCCACACTCACAGCCCATGTTTATTTTTGATTTTGCGACAGGATGTCACTGAGTTGCTGAGTTGTGCAGGCTGGACTCGAACTTGCCATTTGTCTGTCTCAGCCTCCCAGAGTGTTGGGTGACAGGCCTACCCCACAGGGCCTGGCTGGCTGGCTTGCTCCCTCCCTCCCTCCCTCCCTCCCTCCCTTCCTCCCTCCCTTCTTTCCTTTCTTCCTTCCTTCCATGGTACTGAGACTAAACCCAAAGTCTTTGCCCTGAGCTGTGTCCCCAGCCCTTTGAATTTTCTATTTTGTGACAGTGTCTCCCCAGGTCACTAAGTTGCCTGGGCTGGATTTGAACTTGCAGTCCTCCTTCCTCAACCTCTTGGAATGCTGGGATTAGAGGTGCAGGCTGCCACAGCCACCTAAGCAGTTGCTTTCCTCCAGGGTGTCCAGTCCTCCTCGGATAGCCCTGTACAGCTCCAGGCTGACCCTTCTGCTGATGCCCAGCAGGGCACCTAGCTAATTTACATCCGGGCTCTTGAAACTCTTTGCAGTTCTGCCTTGCCAAGGCTCCTTGCTCCCTGGTTGTGTAGCTCCTCCCCCCTCCCCCTTGCCTGCTAACTGGAGTTCCCTCCTCCACCTGCTAGTGGGAGCGACTTTCCCAGTGTTTCTCTGTGTCCAGGCTGAGCACTGCAAATACCCGCTTCATGGGTGGGCACCTCCCACCCCAACCCTGGCCGGTTCTAAAGCCTGTGGATATCTCGAGTGCTCGTTGGGCACCAAGCGCGGAGGCTGTACCTGAGCTGTGGTGGGCAGGGGAGGGAAGGCAGTATCCCGGTGGCTCTCAGCTTATTCCCACCGCATGGAGATGGGAAAGCATGTAATACAATGAATAGTAGAATTCAGAACAGGGCCGGGCCTAGTTAGCGCAGGCCTAGAATCCCAGCAACGCGAGAGACATAGGCAGGAGGATCACAAGTTGGAGGTCAATCTGGTCAACTTAGTGAGACCTTGTAACAGAACAGAGCAAGGCCAGGGGGCAGCTTAGCATGAAGGTCCTGGATTTGATCTTCAGGGATTCAAAAGAGAGAGAGAGAGAGATTGGAAACTTGAACAAATGTAGACCAGCAGAGTGTGACGAGAGATTCAAAGCTGCTCCCTTGGCCTCTTACCTTCCTTGGTTAAGAAAACTGTCTCTGCCTGGCTCAGTGCCTGGTCTTTGTGGGGAGCTGCCCGTCTGAGTCATGGGCATAAGGACAGTGTTAGTGCAGTATGGAAGAGTAGCCCTGTGAGGAGGGAGAGAGGGGGTCCTCGCGCACTGCGTGTGAGGGTGGGGACATCAACCATGGCGGCCATCTTGGGAAACCACCTCTGAAACCCAGAATTGTGTAGGGTGCAGCAGTCTCCCTGTCCAAGGAAGTGAAGTCAGTGTGTTGGAGAGACATCTGCACTTAGATGCTTATTGAAAGTTACTCACTGTAGCCCAGATAAGGAGTCAGTGAAAGTGTCCATTGGCAGATGAACAGACAAAAAATGTGTATTCTGTCATGTATATAGGATTCAGCCCTTACAAAGAAGGAAGAGGACTGGAAGAGTAGCACAATGGTTAGAGCACCGGCATGAGGCCCTAAATTCATTTCCCCAGCACCCCATAAGTTGGATGTGATGGTGCACCTATAATCCCAGCACTTGGGAGGCTGAGGCAGGAAGATTGCTGTGAGTCCTAGGCTAGCCTGGTCTACTCAATGAGTTTAGGACCAGCCTGAACAATGGGAGACTGAGGCCAGAGGCTTGCCATGAGTCCAAGGCTACCCTGCCTGGGCTATGCGGTGAGGTCATGACCAGCTTGGACTACAGAGCAAGACGCTATCTCAAAAAAAAAAAAAAAAAAAAAAAAAAAGAGGGAGAGAATCCTGCCATTTGTGAGAACACGGTTGTTGAGCCTGAGGGACTTGTTGCTAAGGAAAAGAAGCCTGGCCCAAAAGTACAGATCCAGAATCAGCTCACTAACATGTGGTGGAACCTAAAATTGTTGAGCTCACAGAAGCGGAGAGTAGCGGAGGTGATGAGGGCATGGAGGTGGCGGGAGCCAGGAGTCGGGGAGACGTTTGTTGACTGTAGTTGATAACTTCACGTCCCATTTCAAACATCTTCAAGAGAGTACATGGTCTCACCATGAATAATAAGTGTGTGATATGATGCAGATGTCTTTTAGCTCCGTGGAGTCATGACTCAAGCATACATGTTTCAAAGCATTGTGTTATATGTGATAAATAGAGACCATTTTTTTTGTTGGTTGGTTTGGTTGGCAGTACTGGGAATCCAGCCCAGGGGCACTGTACCACCCAGTTACATTCTCAGCCCTTTGCTTTTTTTATTTTTTTAGCTGGACTCTCACCCAATTGCCCAGACAGCCATGAGCTTGCGATGCCCCTGCCTCAGCCTCCTGAGTAGCTGGAATCACAGGCAGGCGCCATCATCCCTAGCAGCACACAGAGTTTTCATGTGTTCATTCAAAATCGAAATACCAAATCAAACAAAAGAGGAAGGGGGATGATCTGGAAAGAAGGCGGGCATGCCTGAGAGTCTGAGGACAGATGCCTACGGGGAGAAGCGTGCAAGTCCTAGGGGCGTAGGAAGCAGTTAAAGGCCTTGTGGGAAGGAAGAAAAGGGGTTTGGGGGCAGCTGCCACGCCCGTGAGTCAGGAGAGGGGAGGAGAAGATTTTCAGTTTTGCTATGTGTTCAGAATGAAGCCTCCCACCCTCAAGTGAGATGACATGGCTGGAGATCAAATTGCTTTGAAAATAATTTTGCTTATGCCTGAGTGACGGTCTTTGGGTTGGATAGCACTAGGGGACAGAATCCTGGGTGTGTGGACAGAGTGGCCGTCAGCTTCCTGTGCACTCCAGGTGGATAGGGTCAAAGCTCAGGAAGACCGAGGCTGGGGGTGTATCTCAGTGGTTAGAGCATTTGCTTGGTATGTACAAAGTCCTGGGCTCGGTGCCGCAGAGCCACCTAAAATATCAGCTGCACGTGGAGACACACACCTGTGATCCCAGCACTAGGGAGGCTGAGGCAGGAGGATTGCTGTGAGTTTGGGGCTACCATGATCTATCTAGTGCATTCAAGACCAGCCTGAACTACAGAGAGAAACCCTGTCTCCAAAACAAAAGCAAAGAAAGAAGGAAACAAACTTAAAAAGCTTAGCCTGGAAGCAGAATTCAGTCACAGCGATCAGAGAGCGGTCCAGCGTTGCTCTCTCGGGCCCAGGATGTCGCACACGGCAAGACATTCCAAAGACAGCTATATGAATGGACCAGACACCCCCGAGTTACATACCCTATAGCTGTCTTGTGTTGTAACACTTCCACGTCCAAAGCAGGACCAGGACTGAACCTGCCCCAGGTCTCTTGACGGTTGCCTGTTTCTGGACGCCTTGTGAAAACGGCACGATGTGCTGTGTAGCCTTTTGTATCTGACTGTTCCCATTTTGGAGTTTTTTTGTTTTTTTTTTTTGTTTGTTTGTTTGTTTGTTTTTTTCTATAGTCCAGCTGGTTCTTAACTCGCTATGTAACCCAGGCTGGCTTAGAGCTCACAGCAATCCTCCTGCCTCAGCCTCTCAAGGGCTGGGATTGCAGGCTTGCAACACCTCGCCCAGTTTACATGGTGCTGGGGAGTTGAACCCAAGGCCTTGTGCATGCCAGGCAAGCGCTTTAACTGCTGTGCTGTTCTTCCCACCCCTGGGATATTTTTGAGGTTCACCTGTGTTGATGATGAGAGTGTTCACCTCTCTCTCTCTCTCTCTCTGGTATGGTGCCGGTGCTGGAGGCTGGCCCCAGGGACCCTGCACGTGGGGGCTGTGCTTTCCCTCTGAGCGGTTTCCCTAACTCAGGACTGCATTTGTTTTCCATTTGAATAATGTTCCACTGGTCCGGACAGCTCACCGTTTGTCTGTGCGCTCCTTACTGCGGGGCACTTGGGTCATTTCTCCTTTTAGAAGCAATCGCGGTGTGTCCCAGCGTCTCCGTGCTTTCGTGTGGACATGTGTTTTTAATTCTCTTGGCTGTGTACCTAGAAGTAGGCTTGCTGGGTCACATGATGATGATGTCTAATCTTTTGAGGACCTGCCAGGTTATTTTCCAAAGACGCTGTGTTCTATTCCCACCCAGAGCCTCTGAGGCCCCAGCTCCCGCACACCAGTGCCAGCTGTGGTCACGATCTGTGTTTTTCGTTAGAGTCGCTCAAGTGGGTGTGAAGCCGTATCCTGTTGTGGTTTGGACTTGCTGTCGCTCTGGAGATGAATGGCATTGGGCATTTTTTTCCCTGTATTTATTGACCATGTGTATATCCTCTTTGGAGTAAGGTCTAGCAGAACCTTTGCCCATTTGTAAAAATTGTGTTAAATAGCAATCATCTTTGTTATTGAGCTGGATGTATTCTGGTTAAAAGTTCCTCTTCAGATACATGATTCCCAAGTTTTTTCTCTCAGTTTGGGGCTGTGTTCTCACTGCCATTGAGAGGGTAAAGGTCATCAGTTTGGATAAAAGCCAATTTATTTTTTATGTTATTCTTGAATTTATGCCTTTTTTCCAGTCAGGTCTCACTGTTATAGTGCGTGTTGGCCTTGCAACTCACGATTCTCCTGCCTCAGCCTCCTGAGTGCTGGGATTTCAGCCATGTGCCACCACGTTTTTGGTGTCTTACCGAAGAAACGATCTCCTAGTCCTGAACGTTGACACCTATGCTCTCTCTCCCCGGAGTTTTATGGTTCCGGCCCAGACACTGAGGACTGCGGTCAATTTGGAGCAAGAGCTTTGTCTTCCTTCTTTTCCATATGTCAGACGCGGTCCTTTTCCCATTGAATATTTTTGGCCTTTTGGTCAAAACTTATTTTACCTGTTAGTTAAATCAAAGGGTGAGGAAACTTGCTGACCCACAGGGAGAAATCCCTCAAACCTCGTTAAATCAGTACGATCAGTCTGTTTAGAAATAAAATGCCAAGAAGCGCGCGTTACAAATAAATACAGGTAATGAGAAGCTGAGTTTTTATTCCAGCCCAGGAAGAGCGAATATGAGAGCGGGGAGTCCCTTTGTGCCAGCACGCCCTGGGATTAGCCCAGCCGGGACTGAAAATCAAAAAGCTTGGGCCCCAGGTCTGCAGAATAGGAACCCTGTGTCCCCTCTCTGTCCCCTCCCTCAGTGGCTCGGCTTCTCAGCAGCAGGAGGTCAGTCCCGGGACAGCCAGGCAGGGGGAGCAGTCTGTGGACGCCCTGCAAGCTGCTTGTTGGCCTTGATTTTGAGGGGGATTAGGGAATTGTTGCTTCGCAGAACCTCTGCCAAACACTGGAATCCTGGAGCACGGTGGCCTCCACCTCCCAAGCATGGAACCGCCCAGGTGGGCCCGGGAGCGTGCACGCACAGCCTCGCGTGTGGCTCGGGCCCCAGCCCAGGGCAGGGCCGAGGGCTTGCTTCCCAGACCTGGCCGCGCGCCCTGGAACCTGGCCCCGCACCCCGCCGCACTGCCGCTGCTCCTCGGAGTCCCGCCGCTGACCACCGCGGAGCGAGGATTAGCTCAGCCCCAGATGTTTAGACGGCTGACTCAGTGTTTGCCTGCACACTGCTGAGAGCTGACGCGGCCCAAGAGGTGGTCCTGGAATTTGCTCAGATCTTTGCGCGGTTCTGGTGTCTAATCAGCCCCTCTGGGGAGAGGTTAGGGTACAGGCTTTACTCGGAGCTTTTTTTCTCTGGTCCATGCATCCAGCTTGGGACTTGACCAGGCTTGGGAGCTCAGGGGACAGAAACTGGGATGTTTAGCACTTTGGAGGAGACTTTCTGCCTCTGTTTTCCTGTCAGAGCGCTGGATTTTGGGAGAATTTTTGGTATCTTTGATTTTGATATCTTTTAGAGCCAAATGTCTTGAAAATGTGAAAATGTGTTATATCACCCAACCCCAGCCCAGGCCTTTTTTTTTTTTTTTTTTTTGTACTGAGGATTGAGCCTAGGCCCCTCACACCAAGCTACATCCTCAGCAATTCTTTATTTTTTGATTTTGAGACAGGGTCTCACAGAGTCACTAAGTTGGCCAGGCTGGGCTTGAATTTGCGCTCGTCTGGCCTGGCCTCCCAGAGTGCTGGGGTCGTAAGCCTGCAGCACTGGGCCAGGCTCTGAGTCTGTTGCTTGGTGAGCACACAACTGAAGTACTTTCAGGGGCTTGGAGGAATAGCGCATTGGTTTGAGTACTGGCCTAACAAGTGTAAGGCCCTGAGTTCCGTCTCTGGCAACCATGTCAGCCGGGTGGGTAGTGCCCACCTGTAATCCTAACACTCCAGAGTTGAGGCCAAGGGGATTACCTTGAGTTCAAGGCTAGTCTGGACTACAGGCTCAAAGAAAAGTTCTTTCTCTCTAGGCTATGGGCCCAGTTTGAAAGGACCTCGGTCCTGCAGCCGTCAGCCCCAGCTCACCTCCTCGGCCACACTCAGCACAGTGCCACACATGTGGCTGGGCAGGAGTGCCAGAGCTGCGTAGTGGCCCTGAGAGAAGCCAGGCCCCCTCTGCGGTGAGCTAGGGTGACGCCGCACCCAGCACAGGTGACGGAGGCCCTGTTGTCTTCTTCCTTGGCTCCCCAAGTCACTGCATGTCTCACACCACAGCGCAGAGCCAAGCCGGTACTCAACAGTCACCGGAGGTGAAATGCTCAGGGTTGGCTCATAGGTGCTGATTCCGGGCCAGGCAGGTCGCCGAGACCTGAGGGATTGTGTGTGCTCACAAGCAGGTGGCATCGCCAGGCACTGGGAACACATGCCCAGCTGGAAAACCAACATCTCTAAATTTTTGTTGCCAGTTGGTTCATCAAAAACAACCACAATTGTAATTTGCAGGCCAAAACTCACTGCAGGCGGGATCCCACCAGCCTTCAGGCTGCATACAGCCTTCCCAGTGCAGAGGAAACCGCATCCGGGTCACAGGCGGTGCATGGCCCGGGGTTAGACATCCAGGAAGCAGCTGCCTATGCTCACACGTGGGCTTCTGCGCTGCTAGTCACTCATGTTTTCTCTTCTCAACCTTGTGAGGACTCTCCAGGCAAGGGGACACAGCTGGGATTTGAATCCAGAGCCGGCTGCCTGCTCTGTTACCCTTGGGAACTGTGGCTGTTGACTTGGGAGCCCATGGGGGCTTCTTGCTTCCAGAAGATGGTGGTTGCTTCTCTGCATTCTGGGCTCTTCAGGCAAGGGAGGATGATCCTCCTCTCCCTTCTCATCCCCATCCATTCATTATTCGAGTTTCTGCCCTGAGAACCCAGACGAGTTCCAGAAAAAGGGGCCAGCTGGAACAGACACTTTTCTGCATTGGAGAAGCAGCTTGCCTTGCAAGAGGGCCTTCTAAGTTACGCATGGTGGCTCGGGGCTGTCACCTCAGTCTGGCCATGTAGTGAGACCTTGTCTCAGAAAAGAAAATAGTAAGAAAGAAAAAGAAAGGAGGGAGGCCCACCAAGCGCTTGCTCTTCCTTGAGTCCCTGCTGGCACTCTGATGGCTCCTTGAAGACTGTGCAGCCCTGTTGCTAGAGAAGCCGAGTGCCAAGGCAGAACGGGCCCCGACAGGCGGTGTCGCGTCAGGCAGGGCTGGCCTCTCTGCGTGTGTGCAGTCGCGAAGGGAGCGCAGGGGACGTGGTGGAGGGGCTTCCGAAGGGCTTACCAGAGAAATATTTTCCGGATGTTTCATAGTCCTTTCAGGCTGCTCCAAAGGAGGCCGAGCAGGGCTGTGGCCTCATCCCGCTCTGGCCTGGCTCCCAGCCTGGCCCTGACCCCCCACCCCCATCGCTCCATCCGCATTTGCTCTTTCTCAGCCTGCTGGGAGAGAAAGAATGAGTCCCCTTTTCTCTCCTTTGTAATTACATTACACGTACAATTGTGTGGCCTGTTCTTTTCATAATCTTTTTTTTTATTATTTTTATGGCACTGACAATTGAATCTGGGTATACTTTCCCAGTGAGCTGTATTCCGAGTTCTTTTGATCTTTTATCTTGAGAAGTCTCAGTAAGATGCCCAGGCTGGCCTCACATTTGGAATCCTCCTGCTTCAGCCTCCCAGACAGCTATAATGACAAGCATGTGCCACCATACCCGGCTTAAACTTTATAGTCTTTAAGCATATTTCTGTCAGTAGATGTTTCTGCAACATTTTCATTTGTATTTTCTTTTATTAAAATTAATAAATTACTTTGAAATGTGCTTCTATCATGCTGCCCAGGCTGGTGTGGAACTTAGGGGGTCAAGGGATCTGTGGCCTCAGCTTCATAATTTCTGGGACTGCAGGGCTGTGCCACTGTGCCCAGTTTTCATTTGTATTTTGGGTGAGCAATTATTTAAATCCCCTAGTGATGGACATTTAGGTTCTTTTCCTCCTTCCTTATTATGATTATTGTCATTGCTCCCACTAAAATCACTGAAGGTCACATTGCTTGTGATGTTGCTTTTGCACTGAGCATCACTTCCTGGGAAGTGCTGCAGGAGTGGTGTATGTTCTGACCCACACCATCCTGTTGTCCTTTAGAACGGTCTTGCTGACTTACAGACCTTCTGCATGCCTGATGCCCCATTTGCTGCCATGACGGGAGTTTGCATGCCTAGAGAGAGCCAGCTCTCAGTGAGACCTTTTGCCTTCAGTGGGTCCTGCAGGGTGAGAGGCTTGCAGGGTGGGAGGCTTGCAGGGTGGGTGGCTTGCAGGCCAGAGGCAGTTCCTGCCAGCTGGATCGGGTGTGTGTGGCTGGCCTGCATGGGATGCGGTGACTCCTTCCCTTGGTGCATGGCTAGGAGCTGTGTCGTGGAGGCTGTGTTGCCCAGTGGGTGCTGTCCCACTGGCTCTCCCCAGGCTCCTGTGCGTGAGTTTCTGGGCAAGGTTGGCTGGCTGGGCCTTGCAGTGTGAGTGAGGGGTGGCCACGCTGGCTCCGACGGCTCATTCTCATGCCCATCTTCATCCTGGCCTCGCCTTGTTGGGTGCTTGTGCAAGGCCCCACCACGAGGGGCTGGCCGGAGCCGGGAGCGCATGGGGAGCCCTCCTGGGCACAGTGATGGCTCTGTTTACTCCTCGGTCTTGCCAGGGGCCCCCATTCACGGGAAGGAGAGTCACACATTCCCCCTTGAGATAAGAATAGAGCCCAACTGTGCCCCAGGACAGAGTCCAGCTTCTTCAGCTGGCCCTCCGCGGCCTGGCAAGGGCTCCCACATGGTACTGGCATGAGTGGGCCCTGGCTGCCTGCCCCACCAGACTCTTGTGCATTGTGCAGCCGAGACACTGGTTCCAGTGTGTGCCTGCCCAGGCCCCGGGAAACCCATCATCTCCAGACCCTGCCCAGGATGGAGGGGCTTACCCTTAAGTCTGTTGGCCCAGGGTTCTGCTGTGTCCCTCCTCTTACCTGTGTACTTCGACTGCAACCTCCAGCTATGACTTCTCCAAGGGCTGGCCACTGTTCTTTGTGTTTGGGAGGGTAGAGAGGGCACATATGAGGGAGCAGGGTCAGGCCGTAGGAGGAGCTGGGAGCTGGGTACTGGGGCCTGCTTACAAGCCTGAAGATGCCTAGATCCCATATCTGCAGCCTCGAGAGAAGATAAACGGGACGCAGCCGGCACTAAAGCTTGTGGCCAGCAGGAATGGGGTCTGGAACTTCTTTCCCTGCTGCCTGTGTCTGAGGCATGAGATGGAGTGGCTGAGAGTCAGTTCAGCAGTAGGACCCAATCAGGTGCCACTGACACAGCAGAAGTGTGGAGAGGGGCTGTGGTATGGCTTAGTGGCAGAGGGCTTGCCTAGCATGTGCGGGTTCCTGGGTTTGATCCCTAGTACTACAAAATGAGCAAGAAGAAGGGAAAGGAGAATAATTATTCCCTGACTCCTCTTGGGGTCATTTTTGATAATTTTGAATGCGCTTGCCAATGTTCAGATTCCAAAACAGGACTTTCCAAAACACAGTCCCTGAGATTTTTAGAGAAGAGAAGGGGATTTGAGATAGGAGAGAGAAGTGAGGGGTGACAAAAGTATATTACATACATACATGAATATGCCAAAAAGAAAATATTCGGTATGACTAGTATACATCATTTTTTTTAAGTGTGGTCCCAGGGCTGGAGGAACGGCTCAGCAGTTAAAGTGCTTATCTATCAAGCACTAAGTCAAGTGGTAAGTACCCGAGTTCGATTCCTCAGCACCACATAAGCTGTAATCCCAGCACTTGGGAGGCTGAGGCAGGAAGATTGCCGTGAGTCCAGGGCCAGCCTGGGCTACAGAGTGAGACCCTGTCTCGAAAGAAAAAGTGTTGTCCCTGGACCCGTAGCACTAATGTCTTTGGGGCCCTGCTGGTTGGAGTTGCCCCTTCTCAAACTCAGTTCCCACTGGAGCAGAGCTCCAGGTTAAGGCTCAGTGATGCCTGGGCGGATCTAGTAGGGGATTTGAAGTAGCTTGCGTGTTTCTCCAAGTCTAACAGGTCACTCCAGCGTGTGCTGAGGACCCAGCAACAAAGAGGGCCCCTGCCCTTTCCGGAGGCATCAGGTAAACACAGAGACATTTTTTTCTTTAAACATGGAGTCTCCTAAACCCTTTAGCCAGCAGATTTTTACACTGAGATATGTTAATTTTACATTCGTGTGAGATGGGGTTTGGAGTTTCTGGGTACAAAAACCAAGGCTCCGTGGTGGTAAGTAGCATGCCGGGTCGTGCCACTGTGGTTGGAAGCTGGGCTTTTCACCAGAAGCTAGGGCATTTCAGTCCCCATTTTATGGCTGTTAATCACCCCACAATCAGCCCCCAGGTCAGGGGGCTCAGAGTAGTTAGTGAGCCAGGTCCTCGCTTGGTGTGAGAAACAGGTTGGAGTGTCTGAATAGGGGTGCACACCTCAACCCAAGTGTTGGGGAAACTGCCTCTTGGGGACAGTGTCTGGGGCCTTCCCCATCTGTATGTGCCTGGTGAGGGCTTCTATTGTAGAGGTGCCACCGTGGGCAGGGAGGCCTTTTCAAGGAGAAAGACAGCTCTTATTTGCAGGGTTTCGTGGGAGAGAAAGGTGAGTGAAAACATGGTCATCGGTTACTTCTTAGGTGTTAGAATTTTGAGACACTGTCCCCTGGGTGGGTGGGCCTGGGGGAATAACATGACAGGCACACACACCCCTGTTTACAGGTGAGTAGGTATGCTCTGAGTCAGGAGTCCCCAGCCCTGGGCTGTGGCTGTACAGGTTGGAAGGACCAGGCGGCTGGGTCGCTGACAGCAGGAGATGAGCCATTGAAGCCCCACCTCCTGTCAGCCCCGCCTCCTTGTGCAGGGCTGCTTCTGATCTGAGGGAGGCAGGCTTTGCTCCCCACCCTCCTGCCTCAGTAGCCTCCTGCCCTGCAAGTATGGCCCCACCCCAACCTCCATCCTTGAGAGGATGATCTTCAACTGAACCAGTACTTGGTGTCACCAAAGGTGGGGACCTCTGCCTGCTCCAGGGGTTCTGGCACCATCCGTGTGTCCAACCTGTGGTCTGACATTTTTTGCCCTTGATTTTTAAAAAAATTAGAAGGAAATTTTAGTAGCTACATACAGTGTATCAGCTCCTTATTTTGTATGTTGCCTAAGACAGTTCCTCTTTACCTCCAAAAAACAAGGGCAAAAGAGTGGTGGGCTCCAAGCTGGGCATCCTGGGTGAGAGCTGATGAGCAAGCTGTGTCCTCTCCCCTCCTGCCGCCTGGAAGGCCTGTGGTCCTGATGCGGTTTTGCATGGGGGGCTTCAGCTGGTGCTCTTTGAGGGTGGCAGTGGCATGACCAGCTTCTGGGTGGTGTCTCTCCGTGCCCTCAGTGAAAGGTGACTCGGTCACCGTGTCCATCTCAGGGCTTTGCGGCAGGGCGCACAGAGTTTCAGGAAGCCAGGGCCTCTCAGCTCTCTCCCTTGAGAGTTGGATTCTGAGATGACAAAATACCCGAGGAAGTCAGCTTAAAACGAGGAAAGGCTTGCATTGGTTCACGTGTTTCGAGGTTTCAGCTCACAGTCCATGTGCTCCGTGATGAGGCAGCCCACCACGTGGCAAGCTCATGGTGAAGCGGAGATGTTCGCATCGTGGTGGCAGGGAGCAGTGAGAGGTGCCTACGGCTCCCCCTCCTCCTTCTCCCTTGGCTCCCCAGGCCCTGATCTATTGGCTGGTCCACACCCCTCCCCCCCGGAAGTGTGCGTTACTAATTCCCTAGGCGTTTCTCCGCCCACCTAACTTGGCAGGCAAGATTAACTGTCACAAGGGGATACCGAGGTCTTTGCCAGTGTGCTGATAGCACTGGGAAGCTTCTAGCAGTCTGGGACTTGGCCAGGAGGAATGAGTCTGTCATCTGAGTTAGATCTCCCCGCCCTCCACTCATGCCTGGACTGACCATGGCTTCTCAAGCAGTGAACGGCCGTATGGCCACACGAGTGGACAGCAAGTGGTAGGCCAGAACTACCAATTCAGAAGTTTTTGATAGCAAGAGTGTTTCAACTGTACTTGGTATTGTATAGGAACTGTTCTGAAGACTTGTCCCTTGTTTGCTTATTTAAGCCACACAACGATCCGTAAGTGTGACCATGCCTGTCTTTCATATGGAAAAGGCAAGTCACAGAGAACTTAAGTGATTCCCAGGCTCGTGATTCCCAGGCTCACACTGCGGCCAGTGGCAGAGCAAGGGTTTGTATTCACTCTGTCTTTCTTCTGAGAACCAAGTTGCTTGCTTCCTTTCTTTTTTCTTTCTTTCTTTCTTTTTTTCTTTCTTTCTTTTTTTTTTTTTTTTGGATAGGGTCTCACTCTGTAGTTGAGGCTGGTCCTCAGCTCACTGTATAGCCCAGGCTGGCCTCAAACTCATAGCAGTCCTCCTGCCTCAGCCTCCCGAGTGCTGGGATTGCAGGATTGTGCTACCATGTCCATTTAATCTTTATGTGATGTGGGGGAATCAAACCCAGAGTCTGTAACTCCTGAGCCACACACCCAGTATGAGATCTTGCTTCATTGCCCTGGCTGGCCTCAAACTTGTGATTCTTTCACCCAGCTGGGATTACCTGTGTGCACCTCTAGCCTAGATCCAGAGTCCAAGTTCTTAACAACTAGCTTCTCTTCCTAGATCACTTTTCCACACCCCGTCTACTGTGGGTTGACATCGTCTCCACCAAAGCTCATGTTATAATTTGATTTCAAGAGTAGGGGTTGGGAGCATAGCTCAGCACTTAGAGCCCTTGCCTAGCAAACACAAATCCCTAGATTCCAGTCCCCAGCACCACAGAAGCCTGGCAGGGTGGCACATGTGTATAATCTGAGCACTGAAGAGCTTGAGGCAGGAGGCTTGCTGTGAGTTCAAGGGCAGCCTGGGAAACATAGTGAGTTAAGGACCAGGATAGACCACAGGGTGAGACCCTATCTCAAAAAATTACATATATATATATATTCTCAGTGTAATGGTATTGAGAGGGAATGGGCCCTCTAGGAGGTCATTAGATCATGGGGACTCCACTCTTGGGAAGAAATTCATGTTTTTCCCCCCTTTTTTTGAGGCAAGATTTCACTAAATTACCGTTGCCCATCCTGGTCTCACACTTGTGATCCTCCTGCCTTAGCCTCCCAGAGTGCTAGGATTATGGGTGAGAGCCTGTAATCTCAGTCCTAGTCTGCATTAGTGTGTCCCTGGAGAGACTGAATTAGGTGTTGTGGGAGTCAGCTGGATCTCAAAGGACTGGATTGGTTACCATGACAGTGGGTAAGATGGGACAAGTAATCCCTGGTGTTTTAGCCTCTTACACACACATTACTCATCACTCGGTTCCCTGATAGCTCATCCAAAACTGTGCAGATGCTGGCCTCATGCTCTTGGATTTTTAAAACTGTGAACTAAAATAAACCTCTTTCCTCTGTAATCACTCAGCCTCGGTATTTTGTCATAGCAACATGAAGTGGACTGAGACATCATCTCATAGAAGTGGAGCATTGTCACTTCTCCCATAGCAAATTCGTCTGCAAACCCAGCATAGGGGCTCAGCAGGCCTTTGCTTTCATGTGGCAGTTGTGATGCAGGATATGGTGAAAGGATGAGAAGGAGACGAGGGGTCGGGGAGGCTGGCCGTCCTCCATTCCAGCTGCTTGTCTCTGAAGCAGGGGTGGCTCTTGAGCAGCTCTCTTGAGAGTTGTCATTTTACTTTGAGTCCAGACTTTCAACTGACGGCTTAGGATTGAGTCTGGGTTCAGCATCTGGGGGAGACTCGGCACTAGCAGGGGATGGAAGAGCTGTGGTACCTAGCATTCCTCAGCTGAGAATGGAGGTCTGTCTCAAGGCCCCGCAGTTATGGGGCGAGGTAAGACAGGCAGAGTTTCTGGGTGCACAGAGAGGCGTAGATGGAGGCTGGCTAGCTTCTGACAGCTGTGCCGTGTGTTGGTGGCTGTGTCTCTTATTGGGCCCAGGGACCAGCACTGGTCCAGCCGGCTTGCAGCTGGATGTGGAACGGAAAGATGTGGGAGGAGAACCGCCATGCTGTGCTCACAGCCGCCCCACTGGTGGCTAACAGTTCTAAAGAGAGAATGAGCTTGTGGTCAGGGGCCTCTGGTGTGCTTAGGTGTGACATCCTCCCATGCTCATCCTCCGTCCCCTGGCCTCAGGTGGAGCACAGACAGGCAGGAGGAATCCAAACCTGCCCGGCAGGTGTAGTGGTGACACGCAGGATGGACCTGGGCTTGGGTCGGGCCTGGGCTTTAGTCGTTGCTGTGGCGTGTGCAGGGTAGTCAAGATGGCCCTTTAAGCAGCAGCTGCCTTGGGATGGTGGCCAGGCAAGGCATAAGGATGCTCTGGAGAAAACACTGGGCTGTGGTCCAGTAGCCAAGGAGAGAGCAGTTGTCACTATCCCAGGCCGTGGTGGTGCTGGAGGGATGGAGACTTGACCAAGGTGGGCCTGGCACCTTGACCAAGAATCAGATACCCTTCAGAGAGAGATCTGCAGCTCTTTGTTCAGGCGTGTTGTTTTCCTTGTGACTGACATGTTTGCTGGACTCCTGTGAGGCACTGGGCTCCTGCTTGCTCATAAGCCTTCTGTTATTAATTGTCTTAACGCCTGTCCCACTGAATAAAAGGTCAGCTCCGTGACCGCAGAGAGGGCCTGGGGCAGGCCTGTGGTGAACACTCAGTAAGCAGTAAATTAAGAAAAAATGAATTAAGTAGACAGAAGAGGAGAGAGATGTTTATCTGTGACACAGATGCAATGGTAGTGTCTTAAACTATTTAAAATTGTCCCCACCTTGTGTCTGCCCTGAACTCCTGATTCCCCTTGCCTTGTTCTCAGCCCTTCCATTCACCTGGCTGTAATCCCAGCTCTCAGGAGACTGAGGCAAGAGGATTGCTGTGAGTTTGAGGCCAGCCTGGGCTACAGTCTGACCGTCTGTCTCAAAAAACAAAAACAAAACAACCCCCCTTTCATGGCCTGCAAACATTCTAATTTCCTTAGTTATTGTAGTCTGCTCCCTACCCATTCCCGCTCATACTGGAACAAGGCAGGGTTTTTTTCCTTCTGTTTTTGTTTATTGACATTCCCTAAATGCTTAAGTTTTTTGTTTTTCTTGTTTATAGAAGTGCTGAAGATGGAATCCAGGTCCTCACATATGTCAGGCAAGTGCTCTATCCCAGAGCTACACCCCTGGCCCTCCAAATAGCTAGAGACAGTGCTTGCTAGGTGCTTAGTAAATATTTAGCAAATGAACAAAGGGATGGGCGTGTGGGGACAGCACTGAGCCTGTGCCATCTGTCCTCAGGAGTCCCCTTGAGCGTGCTGCGTGTCCTACCGGTCACAGGCAAAAGACTCACTTCTGCTGGGAGGTGCCTGCACTGCTTGGCCACATGCTTCAGCCCTAGCTTGTCTTCATGGCTGCCCTGGCCCTGAAGAAGGACCACCTCGGTGCTTCGGGACAGCTCAGAGACAAAGGAGTTTTCTGGAGTCTCCTGGAAGGGTGGTCACAGCCTCAAGCACTGCCCCAGAGCCTGACAGGTAGTGAGCAGAGCTGTTCCCAGCCAGCCAAAGCTTTTGCGCCTGTGGTCGGACTGCATTCCGGCTCCCTCCTGCCCCCACAGCTCCGTTCCCACCCCCTGGGCTGGGGTAAGTGAAGGAATGCTTCGTTGAGCAACTGAGGGCTGAGGCAAAGTCCCTGTTTACTCAGACTCCTGCTATCTTGCCTGGCAACTTGGACCTGACCCTCAGACTTAATTTGGAGTGGTCACGACTGTCTCCTTACACCAGGGAGTAGGAGGACCAGGCTTTTCGTTGTTCTCGCGGGCAGACCCACATTCTCAGCCCCATGGATTGTGTATTTATCCGCATACTTGGCTTCTGCACATAACCTGTCCAAAACTGTGTACCTGGGCTCCTCCCCCACGTGGGGCCACCTGCCACCTTCCTGAGATCAGTATGTGGCAAGTTTGTGCTTCCAGCTTGAGTCAGAACTCTCAAAAACTGACTCTCCTCTCTCTCTCTCTTGTGTCATCTGCCTGCCTGTCTGTCTGTCTGTTTTGTGGTACTGGGGCTGGAGCCAGAAGCCCTCAGGATGTGTTACCTCTCCAGCCCATTTTCATTTTTGATTTTGAGACAGGGTCTCTTGAAGTCTCTTAAGTTGCTCAGACTGGACTCATAGCAACGATCTCCTGCCCAGAGGGCTGGATTTACGGGCCCACACCAGGCTCAGCTTGTCTTTCTCCCAGCATCCCATTTGGTGTGTTCCCCCCCCCCCCCAACCCCCCAAACAGATTTTTTAACTCTTCCACCACTTCTCACCCTGTTACCCGCTTCCCCTGCCCCGGGCTGTTACTGCTCCCTTGGGTGGAGCCAAGGCCCGCATCCTTAAGTCAGGGACTACTGTAGTCAATTCCTAACTGCTGTCCCTCCCAGCCTGTTCTTTGTAAGGGATGACTCCTGTTGCATCATGCTCCTGATTGGGACATCCCTGGGTTCAGGCTGAGGAAACCCTCACAGTAGCCCCGACAATCAAAAATACTTGGAAGAGAAAATGATGTCGATACTGACACGCACAGACTTTTTTCCTGTCTTTATTCCCTAAACAACATCTCCATAGCATTGGTGTCAAAAGTAGTCTGAAGATGACTTACTATACGCAGGTTGTGTACCACAGCATTTTATATAAGGGGCTTGAGCACCCACCCGCAGATCCTGGAAGCAATCCCTCGTGGATACGGTGTGATGGCCGTTCGTGGAGTGTTCTGTTACTGTTTGTAGTTTTGAACACCACCTGGGGGATTTGGAACATATCCTCTAAGGGTGAGGGGGTGACTTCCATTTTAGTTTTGTGTTTCTTCCAGGTGACCATTGTCAGAGTGGACAGTGGACCCGGCCGGTCTCCCAGCCCAGCCTCCCTCCATCCCAGCAAAGTGGAGGTGACTCAGGAGGGAGGGATCCTGCCAAAGTTGGCAGGTTGTTGAACTAAATTCCAGAGCTCCTGCTGCTTGCACTCCCAGCTGAGCTGTCCCATCTGGGCGGGGGGTGGGGGGGAGGGCTCCCTCTCCCCACTGCCACACCCAGGAAAGCATGCCTTGCTGCTCGCAGCGGGTCCTTACTTAGAACTGCATGAAGGCAGAAGTTTGGAATCCATCATGGCGGAGAAGTTGGTGGGGAAGGTGAGAGGTGCTCGGTAGGGAGGAGGTACAGAGGGCCTGAGAGAGTTGTCTTACTAAGAACAGTTTGTGGAAGATGAGGTGCTTGGAAGAAGGAAAGAAAGAAAAGATAAACAGCCCCGAGAATGGGAAAGACGGTGCGTCAGGATTGTGCGCCTACGTGGGGCACGTTAGGCTTGGGGACCCCAAGAGTGTTCTTGGCGCATGGTCAAGGTGGCGCCAAGGGCGAGCTTCTGGGCTGAAAGGTGACCTGTCGGCTGGTGGGCTGGTGGCTTCCTGCCCTCTTCTCTGTGGAGAACAGGTTTCGACGCACTTCCTGCGTTTGGGACGGTTGCATTTCACTCTCCGCCCTCTTTCAGGCTGCTGATGAAGTGTGCTTAGTTAGGCACCTGCAGCTGTGTTCTAGTGCGGCTCTGCCCTCCCGAGTCCTCGCCCTCCCTGCCACACTGCCTGTCTTTCCCCTCCGCTGGCTGGTGACTCACGCAGCTCTTGTGCAACAGCCCAGCTCTCACACTCCGAGAAGAGCTGTTTTCCTCTGTGCATGAACTCCCCTTCTGATTTATGTCTTTTCATTTGAGTTAATGCTTTCCACATTTCAGTCTGGAGATTAGCGTGCGGCTCATTGCTGCAACCACCAAAACCCTAGTGCCCAGCCTGGTCTGGCACAGAGAGCACAGCCAGTCAGTCAGACAGACAGAGGACAGCATGGAGCTTCCCTCCACCAAACCTGTCTGGCTTGCAGCTGGCCCAGTCCCACCGGCTTCCCTGGCTCCAGGTCAGGCTGAGTGAATAGGCAGCCCCTACTCCAGGCTTGTGGGAAACTCAGTTCCATGCCAGTGTTCTGAGAAGGGCACACTGTTTGCAGTTGTGTGAAGAGGTGATTGCCAGGCTGGGACTTCCCGCTGACGGAGCCGTGTGTCGGAAGTGACAGGCAGTTGGAGGGTTTGGAAAGTGCTATCTATCTCTGTGGCTCTGAAAGCCATCGCTCTGTGCGTGTGCATGTGTGGTTTTTCCTCTTTTTCTTTTGAGAACAATAATATTACCTTTGTTGCTATGGTGGTGTTGTGGGGGTGGCTTGTTGGAGGCAGCCCCGATGTGGGCTGGTGTCTTGTGTCCATAGTGACTATCAGGAGGCAGCCATGAAACTGGCTTTGGTTCTATTCCCCGGAGTGAGAAGCTGGCAGAGGATCATTCGGTGGTGGCTGTGTCTCTGTGGTCTCCAGGGAACCTCTGGGGTGTGGTGGCACCCAAATCAGAAGTGGGACGCAATGGTGGGATTTAAGTAAGGGGAGCATAGTCCCCGCTTCTTTCTGGAGCTGGGTCATAGCCCAGACTCGCTGAGGGCGGGTGCCTGGCACTTCCTACTGGGGACCCCAGATGCCAAGAAAATACATCTTGAGCAGAGAGCAAGAGCGTGAGAGCCCTGTGCACTGGCACCCTGGGTGCTCAGAGCTACCAAGCCCTGGACAGGTACTGCCTTCCGTGGAGACTGGCGCGTTCATGGACATGTGTATTCACGGTGTATGTTAAACTTTTACATCAATACACAAACACAAAGGTGCATAGATATTCCTGCACTTAGGATGGGGTTAAGTTCCGATGACCTGATCTGTAATATCAGGGAGGCTGAGGCAGGAGGTACCTAAGTTTGAGCCCAGTCTGGGCCACTTAGCAATTTAGACCCTTTCTCAAAATAATGAAGCAACGTGTGTTCTCAGGTTTTAACATTTCAGTATGGGGTGTAGCTGGGGTGTCGCTTGGTATGAAGGCCCTGGGCTTGGTCTCCAGTACCACAAACGAAAAAAAGACAATATCTTAATTTAAAAAATATATTTTACTGCGCCTAACCGACTGAGCATCCCAGCTCAGCAACACAAAAACCAGTGGAGTGTTGGTTGTTTCCCCCTTGTGGTCCCAGGGCCGACAGGAACTGAGGGTGCGGGTGTGGGTCGATGTGCTGCCGCTCCGCGAGGGAGCTGGAGGACCAGGCCGCCTTCGCAGCCTGGAGACAGATTAGATGCCGAGTTCCCGGGGCCGCGTGTGCTGCATGCGTGTCACGCTCACACCGTCATCAGGTGGGAAAAGTGTAGGGCAGAGCAGCCGATGTTGGCGGTCGTCTGTATCTTTTTTGTATTGTTCATGTTGTATTTGTTGGATAGGTAATACACATTCAGGCCTGGTTTTAAAAGGTAACAATCACGGGGCTGGTGGCACAGGTGTGTCATGCCCACCCCTCTAGGAGGCTGAGGCAGGGGGATTGCAAGTTATAGCCCAACCCAGACAATTTAGAGCCTTAACAAGACCCTGTCTCAAAATAAAAATAAATCAAAAGAAAGGGCCCGAGCATGGCCAACGGCAGGTGCTGTAGCTCGGAGCCCCGTCCCGCCCAGCTGCTGCTGGGTGACATCACAGAGTGTATCCTGGATTTTAGTGTACAAGCTCCTCCTTTTTAGTGCCGTGGAATGACTCATTCACCCCGGGCACGTAGGATGCCTCTGGTCTTTTCCTGTCACCTCTGCCTGTTGCTGCTGTGGGCAGCCCGAGGTCCATCGTCCACATGTGGGTGAGTTTTCTCTGAGGTGTGAATTCCTGGGGTTGATTGAGTGGCCAGAGCCCAGAGAGCACGCGTGTAGCCTTTCTTTTCCCCCCATACTGGTGTTCTACACTGAATATATTCCTACCCAGTTTTTATTTTTGATTTTGAGACAGGGTCTTGCTAAGTTGCCACATTGCCCAGCCTGGGCACAAACTTGCCCATCAGCTTGCATGGGCGCAGTGGTGATGGTAAGGGCCCGACTGCCTCCAGAGAGGCAGCTTGGTGCTCACTTGACACCACCAGTGGGCGGGGCTTGTTACCCCACAGCCTCGCCCTTTATTCCCAGTTGAATTCTCTCCCATGGCTGCCCCACGATACTGGTGCAGTGAGTGGATGGGGCCTCTCAGGAGAGCCTCTGTCCTGCTGGTCCTTCCTTGGGCTGGGTCGTGACCCCCTGCAGGCCGCTGGTTGTTTGACACCCTGTCAGGCCTCGAGCGAGGCCCCTAGCTTTCTGCTTGTGGTCACACCACTGTTTCCGACATGCGATTCCCCTATCGCCTTCCTACTTCCTCCCCTAATCTCATCTGCCAGGGTGCCCCTGGGTGAGGCCTGTCTCTGCTTCTTTTGCATCTTATATTCTAGAGACACAGTCTTTCCAGTGACTCCTCTATTGCCCCACAGTGAATCCCAGGCTGAAGCAAGAGGGTCAGAAGTTTGAGCTCAGCCTGGGAAGTCAGTCAGACCCTGTCTCAAAATTAGAACAATACACACGGTCTGGGGATGTAGCTCAGCATGGAGGCCCTTGATCTCCAGCATCAAGATGAATTCCAAGGTGGAACTAGGTGTGGTGGCACAGTTCTCTCCCCTGAGAGGTCCTAGTCAGATGGCCAGAGCTGGAGCTGGGGCCCGGAATGCCCAGAGGGAAGCCGTGGGCCCAGCAGAACTTTCTGTAAAGATGGAAACATTCTGAGTTCCTGCTTCTCAGCCCAGTGGCCGGTACCACGTGCCTGCTGCACCCGTGGGGTGTGGCTGAGTGACTGGGTCTCAGTTTATTTGGTTTGAATTAGTTTATGTTCAGATAGCCACCTGTGCCCGGCGGTTACCGTATTGGACAGCGTGGCCCTGAGCTGTGCACTCTAGGATGAGAATTAAGAGGGTCAGAGTCTACCTGGGTTTCCTTAGGTCACCGTGGTTGGTCCTCAGGGTGAGCAAGCTTGGTCACCTGTTTCTTTGTTTGTTTTTTACTTTTTATTTTTGAAATAAGGACTCACTCTGTAGTATAGCCTGGTCCTGAATTCCCTATGCATACTGTGTTGGCTTTGAACTCACAGCGATCCTCCTGCCTCAGCCCTCCGAGTGGGTGATTACAAGCATGTACCACCATGTCTGGCTAAGTTTTATGTGGTGCTGGGGGATAAAATCTGGGCCTTGTGCATGTTAGTCAACCGCTTTAACCACTGGGCTATGGCCCCCGCCCCTGACCTATGTCATTTTGGAACTCATGTACTTCCTCTTTCTGGAAACACAGTTAGGGTGTGGCTACCAGGCCCACAAGGAAGATCCCTAATTCCAACCTGGAATGCGGGCTTCCTCCTTGTGCATATCAGTGGGGTTTTGATATTCCCATATACCTACTAGATAGCTGAGCTAGGTGTCTAGCCCTCGTCAGTTGAGCACCTGTGTGCATTTTCAGTACCTGAGTTAAATATAGAAACGCTAAGTGTGCAATCAAGATCCTCAGTCACCTAGAACTTCACTTTGTCCTGGGCTGTGGTAGCTTCCCATTGCTCCTAAAACTTAGTAGCTTGTTTTGTTTGTTTGTTTTTTTCCTTTAATGTAGTGGGGATTGAACCTGAAACTGAGATTCAAGTTAAATATATCACCTCATTCAGTTTCAAAAAGAAAACCCTGCTTCTCACTGAGCTACATTCCCAGGTTTTGTTTTGTTTTTGTTTTTTTGAATAGAGACTTGCCATGTCACCAGGTTGCCCAAGCTGGGCTCAAATGTGCGATCCTCCTGCCTCAGCCTCTGCGAGTGCTGGGATCACAGGCCTGTGCCATACAGCCTGGCTCCATTTAGTGGTTTGACACAGCACATTTCTTCTTCTAAAGGTCTGGAGTCTGAAATAAATCTTAAAAGGCTGAGAACTCACGGACCGCGTGATCCGCCACCTCCTTCTGGAGGCCCTCGGAAGTCTCCCTCCATCCCTTTCCTGTCTTCCAGATATCTGCTCATTGCTTCTCATCCTTTCTCCTTTCTCCCACTTCCCTGGTCACCCTTCTCCCGCCGATCCCCACGCTCCTTAATGGGGACTGAACCCGGGGCATGCCAGGCAGTTGCTCTGCCCCTGAGACATACTCTAGTTCTTTTTATTTTGCCAGAGGATCTCACTGAGTTGCCCAGGATAGCCTCAGACTTGCCATCCTCCTGCCTCAGCCTCCCAAGAAACTGGGATTGCCGGTGTGCTCCACGCCTTGGCCTCCTCATCTTCCTCTTAGAGGACCCCTCATAACCACTTCAGGGCCTGCCTGACAGTCCAGCGGACTCCTCGCCTCAGAATCCCTAGCTGGGCACACCCGGTGGAATTCCTTTCTACAATGTAAGGTGGTGCTTGTAGGTTCCGGTTATGAAGTTGTGAACGTGTTTGGAGTTTCAGTTTTTAACCTCCCTCACCAGGGGTTACTTATCAGTGCTGAGCAAGAGAAAGTTTATGCAAAAGGTTGGTATTATGATGATGATTGTTATTTTGTTTGTGGTACTGGGGATTGAGCACTATTTACTTTTGATTTTGGGACAAAGTCTCTAAGTTGCTTAGTTGCCCAGGCCGGGCTCCAACTTGGACCCCTCATGCCTCAGCCTCCCAGAGCACTGGTATCACAGGCCTGCACCACCAGGCCTGGAGAGAGAAGCTTCTGAACCAAATTGGTCATTTCCTGCGTGTTCTGGGTTGGCGGACCTGGGCAGAACGCGACCCCTCCCATTGAAGGTCCAGCGTTCTAAAATTTGCCGAGTATCGGAGTCCCCTCGGAATCGGGAAACTGTGCCAGTGAGCCTGGGCCCGTGTGCTCTTTGTTGGCTGGCTGGGTGATTTGGAGCCTCGGCCTGCTGGTCTCAGAGGTGACCCCGGTGCGCCATGTCCCTGCACGCAGGAGGTGAGAAACCCCGAGAGCCGCTCTGCAGCCAAGAAATGCAGGGGAGGATCCCAGCAGAAGCCAGTGTGTGCCGTGGCGCCGCCCAGCGCACCTGCAGGCCCGAGGAGGCGTGGCCTGGCCTCCTGCAATCACGGCCACGCTCCAAGCACAGGGAAAGGTCTTCCCAGCTGTGCCTAGGTAAGCTTGCGTCCTTTGGGGACCTGGAGGCCCCTTGGGACCAAAGGGCCTAGAGACAGGGAGTTGATTTGACAGAGAAATTGGAAAGACGGAGCCAGCCAGTGTTGGCAGGGCCACCTGGAGGGCAGGAGGAGGGCTCTGTGTATAGCACCGTCCGTGTGGAGTGGGTGAAGGGTGAGACTGGGTGGTGGCAGGAAGGTGGTGGTTGTGAGAGATTCAAGAGGAGATCCGAGCCGGGTGGGAGGCTTAACAAGCTGTGAATCCACAGGGAGCAGAGTGTGTTGGGCCGCCCCCACAACTCAGGTAGAGGAGCCAGGTTGCAGCTGAGTAAAACGTTCTGTGTCCATGCTAACCAGGATGCAGCACAAGCAAGATCAAGTTCCTCGACATCCTGAGGTGCTTGTGGGTCGGGTGGGATGGGTGGCAGAGTAGGCAGATGCTCGACAGCGCAGCCAAGAAGGCCGTTAGCTGGTGGTAAGTGCTCTGGAGAGTTCCACAGGCTCATGGGGCTGGGAGTGGCGGGGGGTCAGAGTGGGTGTTTAGGGAAAGCATCCCTAAGAAGGTGGCATTTAAACAGATGCCTTGATGCCAAGGAAGAACTGGCCATGGAAGAGGTGGGGGACAGCTCATAGGCAGAAGTGACAGCAGGTGTTCTATACCTGCACGATCTGGCACACAGCCCTGTGCCTCATGTGGCTGTTGAGCACTTGCAGGGGCGAGGAAGGTGGCAGAGCCAAATTGAATTTTATTTGAACTTGAATTAATTTTACTATTTAATAGTTGCATATGGGCTAGAGAATACACTGTGGCTAGAGTGCTTGCCTAGCAAGTGCAAGGCCCTGTGTTTGAATCACCAGCACCACATGAGCTGGGCGTGGTGGTGCATGTCTGTAATCCCAGACACCCCCCGCCCCCCAAGTAGGCCATCTGGGGCTACACAGTGAGTGCAGGACCAGCTTGCACTATAGACTGAGACTCCGTCTCCACAAAACAATAATAATAATTTAAAAAAATAGTTGCATGTTCCTAGCCCAGACCTAGGTCAGGGCAGCTAGAGGGGGATAGTTTAAAATGACACAAGGTAAAGTAGGTGTAGGCATCGCTGCTTTGTGTGAATTAGGGCTAACAGTTCCAATTTGTTTTTCTAAGAGTCTCTGGATGTTTTTGGCTAGAAGGTTGACACGATCATACTGGTTTTTGCTGGCTTTAGTATTTTTTGAGACACAGTCCTACAGTCACTATATTAGCCCAAGCTGGCCTCAACCTCATAGCAGTCTTTCTGCCTCAGCCTTCTGCGTGCTGCGATTACACACGTGTGCCACCATACCCAGCTGGCTTTTTAGTATTTTTGAGATGCGGTCTCGCTATGATCTCCTAAGCTCGAGCCATGCTTCTGCCTCAGCCTTCTCGAGTAGCTGGGACTACAGGTGTGCACTCAGTTCCTTGGTTAATGCCCTGTAAGTTTACTCTGGCTTTCAAATTAGAATGAATTGTAGAGGATGAGAAGTAGAGCCAAGAGGTCTTTGTAATCATATGAGGGAATTCTGGTGGTACCTGGGGGATGGGGTGGCAGCGCTGGAGAGGAGAAATATGGATGGATTCCAGGTGAGTTTTATAGCTAGAAGTGATAGGAGGTGAGAGAATTGGGTGTGGAAGGTGGGAGGACTTGATGATCCTAGATTTGGGGCTTAAGCAACAGGGTGGGTGGTGCTAGCAGTTATTAAAATGGGGCGTGGAGAGCAGGTTCAGTTTTGTTTTCAGAAGTCAAGAAAACAAGTTTGTTGTTGGTTTGGTAGACTTGTTTTGGGCATCAGTGTAGAGATGGCAAGAGAACAGTTGGCCATGGGTCTAGGGAGCTGGGAAAGGTCAGGGGTAGAGATACGAATTTAGGGTCATCAGGAAAGGGAAGGTGTACAAAACTGTGAGTCAGGGTCATGCAACCAAGGAAAGCGAGTGGACAGAAAAGGAACAGAGATCCCAGGGACACTGTGACACAGAGATATTTTCTGTCAATCAGAGAGGAAACTGCATGAAAAACACATGTAGAATGCCCTGAAACCAAATGTTGAATGCTGTTGGTTGGCCACAGACTATAGCAGAGATCGCGTTCTTGCCTTTGGTGACAACAAGGTCACTGGTGACATTGAAGAGAATACATACCTGTAATCGCAGCACTCCTGGAGGCTGAGGCAGGAAGACTGCAGTTCTGGCCTAGACTGCATAACTTAGCAATGTGATGAGATCCTGTCTCAAACTAAGGAAAAAATTTTAAAGGTCTAGGACGAGGCTCAAGTTCAGGATTCAGTCGTTAGTCAAAAGAAAAAAAAAGAAGAAGAGTAGCCTAGTAGCCTTAGTTTTAGAGGAATGCATTAGAGAATTAGAAGGAAGTAGAAGCCATGACTACCCGTAACATGTTTGATGACTTTTTTCCCATAAATGTCAAAAGAATAAGGTAGGATCTGGAAACCTGATGTCAAAGGGATATTTATCTGTACTTTGTTTTTTAAAGATAGGTGTTACATATGCCGATAGGTTGAAAGCAAGTAGGTTGCTTTGCTTGACCGTGTTTGGCTTTTGGTGGTGCTGGGGACAGAAGCTAGGGCGTCCCGTGTGCTATCACCCTACCCCTGAGCCACAGGCCCAGCCCTGGTAGGTTGTTTTTGGTAGCAAGAGGGCATTTCATGGGAGGGAATCCTGTGTATTGGCCCTGAATGGGTACTGTGGAATTTGGATGGGGAGTGTCAAGCAGTTACTGTCACATTGTTCCTGGCATTCTCAGTGATGCGTGAGGCAAGGCTATCATCTGAGAAATGGAATGATTGTTTTAGAAATGGAAGCCAGACCCACTGGGTCACTATAATAGCTAGATGAACTGGCACTGTGCTTCTCCAACTTGAGTATGCAGATAAACCCCTTGGGGATCTGTTGAAATGCAGAGTCTGTATTTGTTACAAGCTCCTGAGCGGTGCTCCTGGGTCCCGGGTAGCCAGACTTCACAGCATGTCTTCAGTGGAAAGCACAGGAAGACACACGTGCTAACACAGCATCCAAAATGTGCCTTTTTATGTGCCCAGTGAACTCGCATGTAGGGCAGAGTAGCAAGTGTTCAGGGTCTACTTGAGATTTGTGGCTGTTTAAAAGAGGTCTTTTCAATATTGGAGTTGTCTGGGAAACTTATAAACAAACGAACAAACAAAATAAATTGGGCCTGGTGGCCCAGGCCTGTTATCCAAGTACTCTGGGCGGCTGAGGCAGAGGGATAGCAAGCAAGTTTGAGCCCAAACTGAGAACCTTAGCAATTTACCAAGACCCTCTCCAAAAATTAAAACTAAAAAATGGGCTGGGGAGGTAGCTCGGTGTGAAGGCCCTGGGTTGTGTCTACAGTACCCCAAAACAAAAATATAACCAACCAGGACTGAGTGTTTTGTGATAGGTGGGGGCAGACCCCAGGTATTCTACTTTTTAAAAGTTCATCAGGAGACTCTGATGCCTTCTCAGGCATGAGAAACACTGGGTATAATACCAGGCTAAGAGAGGGTGGCGGGAGTAGGCGCCTAGATGAGGCAGAGGCAGGGCTATTCCAGCATGTGTGGCATCTTGCCTGTATAAACAATGTGAGTCACTCAGCAGCGTCGTGCCATGGCCATCTACATGCTCAGCTTCGCATAGTTCCACCAAAGAAATACTGTGTCAGTTAACAAGAGCAATCTGCCCACTGAGCTGCCCTTCTGGAACCTTCCTATGACCTGGGGAAATCCCAGAGGCGTACAGGCTAGAGCTCCGTGGGGTCTCTTACTGTATCTTATGCTTGAGATCTGTGGGAGGCAACATGCAGGCCTGGGGCGGGGGAGGGTTCTCAGATGAGTCCACCAGTTCCAGGCCTCTTAGAATGTTTCAAAGAAAGGGGGCTGGAGCACAGCTCAGTGGTTAGAGCACTTGCCTAGTGTGTGCAAGCCCCAGGGTTGATTCTCCCAGTACCACATAAAATTACCTGGGCAATGTAATCCTAGCACTCAGGAGGTGAAGCAGGAGGATTGCCATGAGTTGAGGGCCAGCGTGATCTACAGAGTGAGGTCAGGGCCAGCCTAGACTTACAGAGTGAGACTGTCTCCAAAAATAAAATAAATATATTTCAAAGAAGAATACAACACTGTAGAACCAGGATAGAACAACAAGGAGATTAAAAAACCTCAGAGCCCAATTTATAAGAGCAGCTCTTATCTTATCATTCAGTTTCCAAGAGTCATGGAGTCAGGGGCTAAAACGCCTCAAGAAATGAGTGGGTGTGTCTGCAAGAATCAGGGCTGACTGTAGGAGGGAGAGGTATGGAAAGTTGGCCGGCTCTTCTTTTCAAGTGATAGCAGCACAAGTCAAAGGGGCTCAGCAACCGTTGCAAAAAAAAAAATTGTGGGGCAAAGAGATTGATGTAATTGTCCTCCTAGTGAAAAGCTGCAGGCTGTGTGGCTGCAGGTTTAGCGCCTTCTGGGGAGCTGATGGGTGGCCTCAAGCGACCTCTGCCTCCTGGTTTTCACTCCTTTGTGTAGTCTGTTTCTCTTGAGTGTGGGCAGGACTTGGTGACTGGCTGGTAACTACAGAAGTGCTAAGATGTCAATTCTGAGACTAGATTCTAAAATGGCCCTTGCACTGGGTGCAGTGGTGTGTGCCTGTAGTCCCAGCTGTACTTCAGAGGCTGAGGCAAGAGGATCCTTGGAGCTCAGGAGCTCCACATTAGCCTGAGCAACGTAGTTGAGACCCCAGTTCATAAACAAAAGCAAAATAAATATCTGGAGCTGAATATAGTGTCGCATGCCTATAGTTTCCGGTGTTCTGACTTGAGGGAGAAGAATATCTGAGTTCCAGAGTGGACAACATAGTGAGATTCCTCACCTCAAAAATAATAATAATAAATAAATAACTTTGCTCTCTCTCCCTTCTGTTCTTGCTGGCTGTTCTGAGAGACACTAGCTTTTGTGAGTGGTTCCAGAAAGAAGCTCATGTGACAAGAAGCTGGTGGGCAAGGACCTGAGGTCTACCACCACCCGTATGAATGGGCTTGGAAGCAGGGCATCTTCTAATGTAGCTGTGAGGTAACTGCAGCCCTGGCCGCCATCTTGATTGTAGCCTGTGAAAGACCTTGAGTTCAGGCTCAGGGTCTGGGAAAGCCGCTTAGACATCTGGTCTGAGAAACCGAGGTAGAAATGACTGTTGTTTCAAGCCACTACATTTTGAGCTGATTTCTAATGTAGCATCGCATGACTGACAGAAGTGGCACCATACGAAGTCTGTGTCTTGGCTTTGCTTTGCAGTGTATCGGCTTCACTTTCTAGCTTAGAAATATCCCCCAAAACTACCAGAAATTTCAAAGAAAGAAAGCAGGAAAACAAATGAAAGAAAACAAGAAACTTACATGGTTCCATTTTAAGTGGAGCCTGAGGTGGCATGGTTGGGGTTTGGCCAGCCCCATCCTTACCACAAGGAGCGAGAATCGGGCAATGGTGGTACCCAAAGGAAAGCCAAAGCTGGGGGTGGGGTAGAAGAAGGGGTATTGGCAAGATAGATGGGGTCCTTGATGTTTACAGGGTCCAGCTCTGAGACAGGGGGTCCCAGTGCTTAGAGTCACAGAAGTAGAAGTCCCCTGGTGTGAAGGCAAAGGCTGGGAGGAGGGCCAGAGCAGGGCCATGCATCTGTGGAAATATCAGGTAGCGGGGAGGGTGGAAAAGAGACCGAAGCAGGCAGATAACAGGTCTTCTGAGAAATCAGCTGTAGAAAGTCAAGGCTGGAAGGAACGACGCCATGTATTGCCGATTTCACCTGTCCTCTATTTTACTTATTTAACTCTGTTAAATCTTCTTTTCAACAGAAGTTGCCATGTTGTCCTCTGTAGCCTTTAGAAGTCGTAATAAGGAGGCCGCTGGATGGATTTCACCCTCCTCTTTTCTAGGGTCTCTTTCCATCCCTGGTCTCCAGTGTGGATATTAAGGAGCTGGACTCATAAGCTGTGACACTGCTCAGGCCCAGCAGGAGTGAAGAGAGCCCTGCCCTTCTGTGTCCCCACTTTATGTCTTTGGGTATGAAATGGAGGGTGACGCAGTGTCCAGTGAGTCTGGCATGAAGATGACTAATGGTGCACACAGGTTCGGGTTACACATGAGGTTGGCACCATGTAACTTCAGGAAGGTAGACGAAACGAGGGGAATGCGAGGATTGGCACACGGAAGTGGCGCACCCAGTGTGACTGATTTTGCAAGGTCCCAAAGATTCAGCTTTCTTTTCACAATTCCTCTAGGTCTATCAGCAGTGCCTTGAGAAACCAGGAGAACCTAGGAGCTGTCCCTGTGGCCTCAGCTTGGCACCGGCAGCTCACCCTGGAGCCTAGGGCAGAGGGACTTCCTGTGGGAGTGGGGGTTGGCCCTGGTGAGGCATGTGTGTAGGTGCATTTGCACTATGCCCTGCCTGCGGTGGGTTTCTTCCCTGTTGTGTAGAGCATCTGTACCTGCCATAGTGGATGCCCTTTCCTGCAAAAATATGTAGGAGGAAAAAACTAAGAAGCACAGTTTCCTGACCATGGTTGTCAAGCTTGTGATCCCTGCTACATTTTTTTTTTTTTTTTGAGAGGGTCTTGCTCTGTAGCTGAGGCTGGTCCTGAACTCATTATGGAGCCCAGGCTGGCCTTGGACTCATGGAAATCCTCCTGTCTCAGCCTCTCAAGTGCTGGGATTACAGGTGTGCGCCACCACACCCGGCTTATGTGGTGCTGGGGAATCGAACTCAGGTACTTAGTGCTTGACTGAGCCATTCCTCCAGCCCAGATCCCTACTACTTAGGAGGCTGAGGCAGGAAGATTATGAGTTTGAGGTCAGTCTGGACATCTGTACAAGATATTGTTTCTAAATAAATATTTAAAAAGGCCTAGGGATGGAACTCAGTGGAGAGTGCCTGTCTCGCGTGTGTGAGGAGGCTGCAGGTTCAATCCCTATGTACTGAAAAAGAGTGTCATGCATTCCTCCCCTTCCACACCTCTAGTGCATGGAAGGAAGTAGGTGTCTGTCACAGACCACCTCAGGGTGGCAGAAGGATGCGTCTCTCAGATCACTTAACGCTTAGACTGCGTTTAAACTTGTTACTGGCCAGAAGGTCTTGCAAAGTCCCTGCCACCTTGGGCTGCAGCCAGCCACAGGCGAAGCTGCGGATGTCAGCAGCGTTGGCGGTGGATCCTGGGCAAGGCCCTGTGGAACCTGTTCCAGAGCCTCAGCTCTGCAGCGGTGGCAGAGCAGGTGCTGTTGGTAAACAAGGGTGTGCTGAGGGAGGGTGGGGCTGGCTGGCTGAGCCCCTCCTCTCTGTGTGTTCCAGGACTCACAGGCTGCCCTTCCCGGGGCAGGTGGGCTTGTTCCACGGTGAGCAGGAGGTGGAACCTAGAGAAGGTCTTGAGCTGGCTAGTAGAGGGGAGCATTAGCCACCTGTCTCTGTGCTACCGCTTTGTCCCCAGTTAACTGCATTTTTTTTTTCCTTCAGTGTTGGGATAGAGCCCAGAGCCTTTGTCCTGAGCTGCAGCTCCAGCCCATTTGCAAACAAAATTATTTTTAGTTTGAGATTGGGCCTCACTAAATTGTTAAGCTGTCTAGGCTTGCCCCGACCTTACCATCTTCCTGCTTCAGCATCCCAGAGTGCTGAGATTACAGGCCTGTGCCACAAGGCCTGGCTGATTTTGATTGTCTGTGTTCTGAAGGCAGTGAGTGCCAGTACTGGGAATGTACGTGCCTCCACAGCCCTAAGCTGGCCTTCCTGCCTCCTGCCTGCCTATTCCAAGGTGTGATCTTGCCTTGTTATCTTCGTCTGCCATCTGGGCCTCTGAGACAAGAGAGCCTGGGCACTCATGGCAAGCAAAGGCTCCCTTTCTGCATGGTGGCCGGATCACGTTGTCTGGTGTCCTCCGGTGAAGTTCTTTCTATGTGGGAAATGCAGAATAAACATCTGGGCAAGGCCAGGCCCCATGGCACAGGCCTGTCACCCCAGGACACTGGGAGGCTGAGGCAGGAGGATTTTGAGTTTGAACCCAGCCAAGAGACTCAGCAAGATCTTATCTCAAAATGGAAAAATTTAAAAATGGGTTTACAATGTAGCTCCATGTGAAGGTCCTGCGCTCCATGTTCAGTAGAGCAAATAAACAGAAAAGATCTGGGCAAGAAGATCACCAAGGGACAGCCTGAAGGAGGGCACAGGGCAGCCGTACCTGCAGGTGGGAGCTGTGGCTGGAAGGGACTTTGGCTGTCCGTTGTGGAGGAAGCCGCCCCCTGTGCTGACCAGACAGCTGCCCCCAGCCCAGGCGTCCTCATGCCCTCGCTTGCTCTTTACGCTTCGTCCGTGGCTGCCCCGCCACTCTCAGGCATTCTCAGGGAAGAGGAAAGAGGAGAGAGTGAAGTGAAGGCCACCTGGCTAGCCCAGGAGGTCAGTGGCACTCTGGGGTTCCTGAGGCAGAAGGCGCTTGAAGCTAAGTTTCTCCCATCGCCCTCCAACCTGGCTGCTGTGGCCCTGGTGTGCCCTGCCTGTGGATTTCAAACGAAGGCATGGAGCTCAAATGACATTTTGCAGTCCTGAGGCCAGAGTTTGTTTGAGCAACGAAAACTTGAATATAGCTCGTGGAGGCCACAGCTCAGGGCTTGTACCTGCGTCACCTGGTTGATGTGTCCGGCATATTCTGACTGCCCTGATGTCAAGGTGAGCTGTGTAGCTGGCTCCTCTCCTTGGCACTGCCGTTCAGCCTTGCCCTGGAAACATGGCCACGTGTGAAGGTGCACCTGGCAGGGCCCAACAGATGGAGCAGCCTCAGAGGGGAGAACATGGCTTCTGTCGTGCCATCTTCCTCTCAACCAGTTCCAGGGGTGACAGGAGTGGCCCCAACTGCTGCCAGTGTAGCTGGCAGTCTAGCTGGGGGAGGCCGACAAGGCAACTAGAGTGAGTGTGTTCAGGATGTCATGGAGGCTGGGGGATGGGAGAGGAGCGGCTGGAAGCTTCATAAAGCAGGGGCCCTCGAAGGAGGACTAGGATCCCGAGAGAAAAGGCGACCTGGACTCAGGACCAGCATGAGCAGTGGCACAGAGGTGCTGCACGAATGCATGGAAATTAAGTAAGGCACCTTGCTGGAATGGTTTTTGCTGCCCCTTGTTTTGATTTCAAAGCTCGCTGGCCTGGTCAAGGGGGAGGGTGAGGGAAGGGGGAGGAAGGGGGAAGGCCGAAGCCTCTGTTGGGATCCTTTTTATTGCGGATGTTAGCAGATCAGCTCAGTGCAGCGTAAGAGGAAAAAGGAGTGTTTTGGACTCCCTTGTGGAGTCTGTACGTGACGTGGCTGGAGGCTGTAGGTTCCAGTGATGGAGGAGGTGTTCTTGCTCCTTTGAGCCACTCTGGCCTCCACCCCTGTTAAGCCAGCTCCAGTTTGAAGACCAGTGACCCTAGGCTGGCTTCTTTCCTGCTTTGAGGTCTCAGCAAAAGAGAGCTCTCTTCCCATAAGGTTCCAAGGCTAAGCTCCATTGAATTGAGTGACCAGTTGGAATCAGATGCTGTAACCAGATGGATGGAAGCTGCTGATTGGCTGGGTGATGGCCTCTAGCAACAGAGAGGTGTGGCTCCCCGTGGGAAAATGGGGTGCCTTCCCCACAGGAAGGGATGGGGACAGGGTCTTAGTAGGCAACACACTGACCACTGGCTCAGCACAATGTTGCAGGTTCTTGAAGGAGCCAGGGTAGTTTTTTAACCGCAGGGGAGCTGGTGTTTATGTGAGTTGAGGGGTAAATTTGGAGCAATTTGGGCTATTGAATAGGAAAGACTTGGAAAGTGGCTGGCTGTAGAGAACTTCCTAAATATAAAAAACAAGATCTGAGCTTCGGCTTGGTCTTCTAGAGGCCATCTGTAAGGATATATGTGGCAGGGAGTGGTTGGGGCAATTAGAATTTGGTTTTGAATATGTGGAACTTGTGAGGTCTGTGGCCTGTGATTCTCAGACTGAATGTGGTTTATTTTGACAGTTGAGGTTCCCATGCATACTTGGGGGTGACCTTCAGGAATGCCACAGAGGGAGCAGATGAGGGGCCCACGCGAGTAATTGAGGTGGAGGAATTCAGTCGTGGGATGGGACCCTGGAGCTCCCTTGGAATGGATGGGAACCGGGTGAGGATGGGGTGAGCGGGAAGCAGGGCGAGAAGGAGAGCTTACAGTCCTTCAAGACGGAGGGAAGGTGCCTGGGAGGCTGTTGGTGTGCAGAATTGGAGCTGCGGCACAGGGTCAGAGTGTCAGACGCAGTGGCCACCCTGGTTCCATTTGCCAGAGCCCTTGAGCTGTCCATTCACGGACATTTCTATTTACTGTACAGAAATTGTCCCCCAATAAACCTGACTTAAAACAGTCTCGCAGCAGCATAGCTTATAATAGCAACAGGATGGAAACAGCCTAATATCTGTGAGTACCAACACACCATGGGATCCTGTTCATGGAGGAAAAACTGTGTCAGGGAACCAGAACTGCATGCAGACGTCACAGACCAATCTTACAGAGGGTCCAGAGAAGGAAGCAGAACTCAAACATGTATTAATTCCATATGGATACATTAATATAAAATTGGAAAACATGCAAAATTAAAAAGTCATCTGTTTAGAGACATGTGCAGAAAGCCCAAAGCTAGTGTACAGAAAAGCAAGGACATGCTTGCCGGGAAAGTTGGAGTAGTGTTTAGTTCTGAAATAAAGAGAACTTGAATCAGGCTGAGACATGCATGACGTTGTGTAGAGTTTGTAATTAGAGTACTACATGGGTATGTTTATAAAATTTGGGGATATATAGTATATGACATTGTCTAGTAAGAAAAATGTTTAAAAGCCCGCCAGGAAATACTAACAGGTATCAGCGACCTTTCACGTGGCAGGTGTAAGCCTATGCTCCGGACACTTGCTGCCAGGTCATTTGCCACAGCGGCTCTGTAAGGAGGTCCTATTACTGTCCTCAAGACACGAGGAAACAGAAAGTCACATAGCAAAACAGAAATACTATAGCTGGGACTTAAAATCTGGTTCCAGAGCCCTTTCTTTCTTTCTTTTTCTTCCTTCCTTCCTTTCTTTCTTGCCTCACTCTGTAGTCCAGGCTGATCTTGAATTCACTGGTGTAGCCCAGGCTGGCCTTAGACTCAGGACAATCCTCCTGCCTCAGCCTCCCGAGTGCGAGGATTACAGGCGTGCGCCTCCCCTCCCAGCTTTATGTGGTGCTGGGAATCGAACTCGGGGCTCCACACTTGCAAGGCAAGTGCTTTAACTGCTGTGCCGTTCCTCCAGCCCGAGGAAGGGCCCCATTCCTAAGGTTGAAAAGATGCGTTGTGTGTGCCCCCAACCCCCCCAGGTCCGGGTGATCTTAGAGGACAGATTAGCCGAGTGATGAGGAGCTGAAGCCACACAGGCAGAAACTGCAGTTAGAAGGTAGTAAACGACAGCATGCAGCTTGTTCTGCCCTGTGGTGCCTGTACAGGCCTCTAACCTGCTGTTCTATCAGATTCCATTAATAGCACCTTGAGGTAGTTTCTAGCATCTCCATTTAAAAGACCCAGAGAGCTCCGATGGTGTGCCCAAGGACCGAGCTGCATGAGGCTGTGGAGGGACCTGGAACTCCTTGTGAGACGTACACCTTTCAACTTTATGTCAGTGCTGTGACCTTGAACTTGCTGGCCTCCAGGAGCTGAGCCTTATCCTTTAGGAATGGCCCAGATGTTCTTTCAGGGAGACACCGGTGTGTCCTCCCGACTCAGTAAGTGGGTGCCATGCAAGGTGTGGCTGCTCAGCGCCTTCCGGGGCTGGCTTCGTGGTTAGGTCAGGGGTTGGCAGCCTGCAGCCTCAGGGCCCGGGCTCATATTCTGCTTGGATTCCTGGCTGTTGTACCAGGCCCCCTTCTCTGCCTCGGAAGAATTGCCGTGCATATGCCCACATGCCCACTGCTTAGTCCCTGGGTCCACGCCTCTGTGTCCTGTCCCAAGATGGTGACGCCTTCTGAGAGGACATTAATTGTTATGGTTGGATCTGGAATGTCCCCCGAAAGCCTTATATATTTGGATATTGTGGATTTTATGTGCCGTTAGGAGGTAGAGCCTGGTTTGAAGGATTGGACCACTGGGGCTTGACCCGGAAGGGATGGACCACTGGGGCTTGACCCGGAAGGATATACAGTAGCTCTGCCATTTCTCAGTCTTGGCTTCCTGTTTGCCATGCCGTGAACAACTTCTCCTGAGATAGGCCTTGGCCATGTGCTTCCGCCCTTGCAGGTCACCCATGAAGACCTAGAATTTCTGAAACTGTGAGCTAAAATAAACCTTTTCTTTCCTAGGTCCTGGGTTTAGGGTACTGTGTTCCAACAATAAGAAAGTAACTAAGACACTGGTCCATGCCTATTTCAGGGGTGTCAGTAGATAGCACAGGATTTAAATGAGAAGTTGTAGTTACATGATGAAATATGTGATAATGTTCCATGAAAAATAGGGCACCGGTTAACATCGAGTCTTAATATCAACTGTTGGTATAACATCTAAGGTATGTGGAAAGAGAAGGCTTGGAAAAAATGCCATGAAATTTTAACAGTGGAGTTATAGGTATTTGATTCCTCCCCTTTTTACTTTTTGATCTTTTTCTCTGTAATAACCACTTCTACTATTGCCCTCAGGACCTTTAGATATGGGACCTTACTCTAAGGAAAGGCAATATCCACTGGGAAGGTTTGCTTGGGGGCATGGCATGGTGTGGCTTTTAAAACGGAAGTAAAATTTACATAATGTAAAATTAACTTTTTTGTGTGTGGAACTGGGGATTAAGCCCATAACCTTTGCATTGAGGTGTAACCCCAGGCCGTTTTTTATTTTTTGTTTTGAGATAGGGTCTTGCTAATTTTTTCCCCATTTTAATGATATGTATTATTGCAATATTTAAGGTTTACAATGAAGTTGAGCATTTTGTACACATACATATCTTGTCAAGGTGACAAGGACTTTCCCACTCTCCTTTTGACCTGCCCCCTACCCTCCCTTCCCTCCCTACCCAACCCTACCCCCCTGTTTCACTTTGTTTTTCATTTTAAGTTCCATAAGAGTTGTGATCTGGGTCTCTAATATCAGAGAGACCATTCGATGTTTCACCTTCTGCTTCTGACTCACTTCACTAAGCATGATGTTCTCAAGTTTCTTCCATTTGCCTGCAAAAGCCTCCACGCTGTTGGACTTTATAGATGCATAGTATTCCATTGTGTATAAATACCACAGTTTGTGTATCCATTGGTCTGTTGATGGGTATTTTGGTGACTTCCATATTGTAGCTATTGTTACTTGTGCTGCTATGAACATGGGTATACTTATGTCTCTGTTATGTGTTGTTTTGGCCTCTTTTGGATATATTCCCTTTAGGGGTGTCGCTGGATCAAAGGGGATATTTATTTCTAGTCTTTTGAGAGCTCTCCATACTGCTTTCCAAAGTGGTTGTAAGAATTTACATTCCCACTAGCAGTGCGGGAGGGCTCCTTTTTCCCCACAACCTCGCCAACACTGATTACTATATGACTTGTTGATATAGGCCATTCTCTCTGGAGTGAGATGGTATCTTAGCATTGTTTTGATTTGCATCTCTCTTATGGCTAGGGATGTTGAACATCTTCTCATGTATCTATTGGCAATTGGTACTTCTCGAGTGAACTGCCTCTTCATTTCATTTGCCCACTTTTCAATAGGATCCTTTATTTTGGTAGCTTTACTTTTCTTCAGCTCCCTGTATATTCTAGTTATGAGTTTCCTATCAGAGTTGTTGCTGATGAATATTTTTTTTCACTCTGTTGGTTCTCTTTTTACATTGTCCTTAGTTTCCTTTGCTGTGCAGAAGCTTTTTAATTTGACAAGATCCCATTTGTTGATAATGGAGATAATTTCTTTTGCTCTTGGTGTCTTGTCAAGGAAGTCTTTGCCTACCCCTGTGTCTTTTAGATATTTGCCTAATTTGTCTTCTAGGAGGTTCAGTGTTTCGCTTTTAATGTCTAGGTCTTTGATCCACTTTGATTTGATTTTGGTGCATGATGATAGGTGTGTGACTAGATACATTCTTCTACACGTGGATGACCAGTTTTCCCAGCACCATTTGTTGAACAGGCTGTCCTTTTTCCATTGTATGGATTTGGCCCCTTTGTCAAAGATTAAGCGATTGAGGGTATTTGGGTTTGTCTCTGCATCTTCAATTCTGTTCTGTCTATTTTTGTGCCAGTACCAAATTGTTTTTACAACTATTGCTTTATAGTACAGCCTGATGTCGGGAACTGTAATGCCTCCTGCCTTGGTCTTGTTGCTCAGGATTACTTTGGCTATTCTTGGTCTCTTTTGGTTCTATATGAATTTAAGAATTGTTGTTTCAAGTTCTTTGAAGAAACTTGTAGGTATTTTGATAGGAATTGCATTGAATCTATCTGTCAGTTTAGGTAGTATAGTCATTTTGACTATATTTATTTTGCCTATCCAAGAACAGGGGATGCCTTTCCATTTTCTAATGACTTCTATAACTTCTTTCTTCAATGTAATGTAGTTTTCTTTATATAGGTCCTTCACTTCCTTGGTTAGGTATACTCCTAGGTATTTAATTTTTGGCTGAGCTATTGAGAATGGAATAGTTTTTCTGAGTTCTTGCTCTGTAAGTTCATTGTTAGTGTAGAGAATAGCTATTGATTTTTTAGTACTAATTTTGTAGCCTGTGACTAGGCTAAATTTTTTTTATTATTTCCAGAAGTTTCGTAGTGGAATTTTTAGGATCTTCCACGTAGATAATCATATCTTCTGCAAATAAGGAAAGTTTGACCTCCTCCTTTCCAATGCAGATTCCCTTTATTTCATTTTCTTGTCTGATTGCTGTGGCAAGTGTTTCAAGGACTATGTTGACTAAGAGTGGTGAGAGTAGGCAACCTTGTCTTGTTTCTGATTTGAGAGGGAACGATTTCATTTTTTCTCCATTTACTATGATATTTGTAGTAGACTTGGCATATATGGCTTCTATGAGTTTTAGGTAGGGCCCTTCTGTACCTATTTTTCTCATTGGTTTTATTATGAAGGGGTGCTGGATTTTTTCAAAGGCTTTTTCTGCATCAATAGAGATGATCATGTGGTTTTTCGCTTTTGTTGATATGGTGTATTACATTGATTGATTTTCGTATGTTGAACCAACCTTGTATCTCAGGGATGAAGCCCACTTGATCATGGTGTATGATCTTTCTGATTACTTGTTGGATTCTGTTTGCCAGAATCTTATTGAGGATTTTTGCATCTATATTCGTTAAGGATATTGGTCTATAATTTTCCTTCCTGGTTAAGTCTTTGTCTGGTTTTGGGACTAGTGTTATGCTAGCCTCAAGAAATGAGTTTGGTAGTATTCCTTCATTTTCTATTTTATGAAATAGTTTGAGGAGGATTGGAGTTAGTTCTTCCCTGAAGTACTGAAAAAATTCTGCTGTGAATCCATCTGGGTCTGGACTATTATTTGTAGGTGGAACTTTCATTACTGCTTCAATTTCTGTGTGCATGATGGGGTTGTTCAAGGTTTTTATATCTTCCTCATTTAATTTTGGTGTTTTATATGTATCTAGGAAGTCATCCATTTCTTCCCAGTTCCCTAATTTGTTAGAATATAGGTGTTCAAAGTAATTTCTTATAATACTCTGGATTTCTGCAGTCTGTTGTAATTTCACCCTTTTCATTTCTAAGTGTGCTAATCTGCGCCTTTCCTTTTCTTGATGAAGTTAGCAAGAGGTTTGTCAATTTTGTTAATTCTTTCAAAGAACCAGCTCTTTGACTCATTAATCTTTTTTATTGTCTTTTTAATTTCAATCTCATTTATTTCAGATCTGATCTTTATAATTGCTTCTCTTCTACTGCGTTTTGGGTTAAGTTGTTCTGTTTCTGTAGGTCCTTAATGTACATCATTAGCAAATTTATTTGTGACTGTTCTGTTCTTTTGATGTGTGCATATATGGCTATGAGTTTTCCTCTAAGGACTGCTTTCATTGTGTCCCACAGATTTTGATATGATGTACTTCCATCATCATTTAACTCTATGAAGTTTTTGACTTCTTCTATGATTTCTTCCATAATCCATGGTTTGGTCAGTAGTAAGTTGTTAAGTCTCCATGTATTTGTGTATTTTCTTCTGTTTCTATTGCTGCTAAGTTCCAGTCTTATTCCACTATGGTCTGAGAGTATGCAGGGAATTATTTCTATCCCTTTGTACTTGTTTAAGGATGACTTATGTCTTAGGACGTGGTCTATTTTAGAAAATGTTCGTGTACTGCTGAGAAGAACGTGTAGTCAGTTTGTGTTGGATGGAAAACTCTATAAACGTCTGTTATGCCCAAATTTTCTATAGTGTCTTTCAGCAGTTGTATATCTTCTGGAGAGGCTCTGCCTGGTGCTCACAAAGCCCAGTAACCACGCCGTCCTCTGCTGTGAGGGGCAGCAGGGAAGATGGCAAGGAGACTTACTGACAAGCCCAGGATCCACCATAGGTCCCCGCAGCGAGGGGTGGCAAGGAAGATTTCTAGAAGACCTACTAGCCCCCCTGCTGAGTGGCCCTGCTGGGCACTAGCCAAGCCTAGGTTGAGCTGTAGACCCCCAGGCGAGGGGCAGTGGGTGGGGGGTAGATATCCTTGAGGCCTACCAGGCTCCTCTGGAGCGGCCCTGCCTGGTGCTCACTGAGCCCAGGCTCCACCGCAGGCCCCCAAAGCCAGGAGCGTTGGGGGTGCAGGGGAGAATGTCCCTGAATCCTACCAGCGACTTGCGGAGTGGCCCTGCCTGCTGCTAGCTGAGCCCAGGCTCCCCGCGGGCCCCTGAGGCAAGGGGCGGAGGGAAGGTGTCCAAGAGAGGCCTACCTGCCTCCTCAGAAGCAACCTGGCCTGGTTCTCCCCAGCCCTGCCTCAGCCATGGGTCCCTGAGGCAAGGGGTGGGCCTTGCTAATTTTTTTTTAAGTTGTCATGGCTGGGCTTGAATTTATGACCCTCTTGTCTCAGCCTCCCAGAGTGCTGGGATTGCTGGCTAAGTTACTAGGCCTGTCAAAATTAACCTGTTAGAAGTCTATATTTAGGACATCGACAATGTTGTACTATCATTACCTCTAATTGTAAAACATGTTGTTCATCCCCAAAGGAAACATGAATTGACCTGCTCAGTAGCCGCTCTCCAGTCTCTTTGGGTCTGTGGATCTACCAACTATGTGGTTTTCATTGCATTCTTCTAGAAGAGTCGCCCTGTTGGGGGATAGAGAGTGAATCTATCTTGAGCTCTGGCTGCTCCAAGTAGAAGGGCTGATGGCCTGGGCTGTGGCCATGGGCAGAGGAGGTGGAGGACAGTGGGAGTCAGGATTTGGGGCATCGTCACCTCTGAGAAACCCTCCAGTATGGATGCTTGCTGTGGCTTGATGGGTCCCACCAAAGTTCATATGCTGGAATCTTCACTCGTCAGTAGAGCAGTGGTGGGCGATGGGCCTGACTAGGTTTTGGGCTCACAGAAGGGGGCCCTCATGAATGATTTGTTGCCTTTTCTCATGGGATTCTACCAGTTACCACCAGAGCAAGGGGGAGGCTGCCCCTTGTGTTTTCCATGTGTGTGTGTGTGTGTGTGTGTGTGTGTGTGTGTGTATTGGAGACTGAATGCAAAACCCTTCCACAGAGCTACATTCCCAGCCCTTTCTTTTTCAGATTTAAAGAGATTTTTTTTTGAGGCAGTTTCTCATTAAATTGCTAGGTTGCCAAGGTTGGATGTGAACTTAACAACTTCCTGCCTCAGCTGGGATTACAGGCATGGCATGTGCTAGCATGCCCAGCTGTTTTCTTCTTATGGACATGCCCCCTGTTGCCCTACCGCTTTCCCCCATGAATTGAAGTGGCTCAAGGCCCTCACCAGATGAGGATGCCCAGTTTCGGACTTCCCAGCCTATAGGTTGAGCCAAGGAAATCTCTATTGTGTTTATAAATTAGCCAGGCTCAGATATTCTCTTTTGGGAACAATGGACTGTGAGCCCATTTGACTTGCTTTGATCCACATTTGACTATGGAATCCCCTTTTCAAGCGGCTCTTCCACAGAATAAACATCGATGTGCGGATGGGATTGGAACTCGAGAGAATGGGTTGCAGGGGTTGCCACCGTGTTCCGTGGAGACTTTGGACCAAGTGCATCCTGTGTTGGCCCGAAACCTGAGATGTTAACAAGATCTGAGATTACACAAGTCAGCAATTTCATGCCCTTGATAGGAGGCTGTCATCTATGAAGGTGCCACTTTCTGGGGAAAGTGGGAGTTACTGGTTTGTAGAACCTCCATTATTTTAAGCCTATGAGGTTTTGAAAGCCAAGTCAGCTGTAGGTAGTGTTAATGTGATTAAATAGGGAGGTGGATTTGATTTCTCGGCAAACTGAGTTTTCACGTTGGGATTTTTTTCTAGAAGAGTTAGGGGGAAGAAACCTACCTTTTGCCCTTAACCTCCCAGGATTTTATTTTACTTTTTGCCCCTTTATTTGTTTTCGTTTACATATCACAATTTGATCATTCTTTCTTCCTGTTCCTTTTCACCTCCTCAGTCCTCTACATCCCCTTTTCCTCTCCACAAAGTTTATCTTCTTACTTTCTTCCATCTTGTCTCCTTTGTTTTTTTCTTTACAGTTTGTTTACTCATATTAGAAAAACCTTATGATATTTAACTTTTTGTCTCTGATTCATTTCTCTAAGCATAATCATCTCAATGTGTATACCTTTTCTTATGAGTGATTCACATTTATCTTTCTTTAGGGCAGAATAATACTCCATTGTGTACATAAACATATTATGTCTTCTTTATCCATTCATATGTCGGTGGACAGATTAGCTTCTTCCAAGATTTGGCTGTTATAATTTGTGGTGCTACTAACATGGATGGGTATCCATGTATCGCTCATAGATGATGACTTTAAGTCTTTTGGGATGATACCCAGATGAGGTATAGCTGGGTCAAATGGGATATCTAGTTTCAGTTTTTTGAGGAATCTCCTTACTGCTTTCCATAGTGGTGGCGCCAGTTTATGGTCCCACCAGCAGTGAAGGAGGGTTACTTTTCCTCCACAACTTTACAAGCGTTTGCTGTTTCTGAGTTCTTAATGCCAACCATTCTTACTGGAGTTAGGTGGAACCTTGGTGTTGTTTTGATCTGCAGGCCTCGGATGGCTAAAGATGCTGGACATTTTTTTATGTATATATTGGCCATTTAGACTTCTTCTGAGAACTGTTTGCTCATATTAATTGCCCATTTTTTCATTGAGTCTATTATTTTGGAGGGGAGAGTCCATTTTTTTCCAATTCTTTGTATATTCCTGATAATAGTTGTGTGTCTGAGGAGTAGCTGGCAATTTTTTCCCCATTCCATCATTTCCCTCTTCACTCTGTTGATGGTTTCCTTTGCTGTGCAGAGCTTTTTAATTTGGTACAATCCCACCGGTTGATTCTTGGTGCTGCTCGGATGCATCCCATACAGGAGTTTAAGGGACTGCTCGGACTAGCGTTTCTCAGCTGTGGTGTTGAAATTTGCAGAGTCTATCAGTGGCGAGGTGTGCTGAAGAGATCTGCTCTTAATACTTCTCAAGTATGCCAGAGAGCTACTTTTGCTCATAAATCTGAGCAAACTCAAGTCATCTCTGTACCAGTGCACTCTCTCATTTGCATTTGCATTGTGTTCTGGTGTGGGAGCTTTCTTCATTTTCTATGCTATCTACTTAAGGCTTTTTTAAAAACTTAAGCAAAAATAATCACATGCACATAGTTAAAATCAAGTTGTGCGTAAGGGTTCAGCGTGCGAAGTAGCGTTACACCATTCTGCTTTCCAGCCACACTTCTAAGGGCTTGCTTTGGCTCTTCTGGTAGTTATTCCCGAATTTTAAATAAAATACTTGTGTGGTTTTTTTCTCTACTTACTAACTTGGATGCTTTCTAGCAGGTCCTTAGTATGACAGACGAGGGGCTAGTTACTCATCCCCTGCCCCTGTGGTGGTTGTTCCCACCCCTCATGCTGAGGACTGCTCCTCCAGGCCACGTGCCTGCTAGGCAGGTGCGGTGCTATCAAGCTAGCCTGACTTTGTTGTTGTTATTATATTGAGACCGAGTCTCACTCTGTAGCCCGGGCTGGTCCTGAACTCACTATGTAACCCAGTCTGACCTTGAACTCCAGGAAATCCTCTTGTCCCAGCTTCCTGAATGCTCAGGTTGCAGGCATGTGCCACCACAGCCAGCTTGTATGGTGCTGGGGAATTGAACCCAGGGTCTTGTGCTTACTAGGCAAGTGCTTTGGCCACTGAGCTATGCCCCAGCCTCTTCTATTATTATTTTTATTTCTTCTGTGAGCTGGGCCTTGCTGACAACTAGGTCATAGGAATGGTGGTTAGAAACATACTTAAGGGGTGCCCCTCAAGGTCTTAATTCAAACTGAGTGCCTTAGCTACTTTTTCGTTGCCGTGACACAACACCCAGCACCCACAACTTGATGGAGGAAAGGTTTATTTTAGCTCACAGTTTCAGAAGGTCTTAGTCCATTCGTGTCTGGCCTGGAATGGCGAAGGCGTAACGTATGAAAGCTGTTCACTGCACCGTAATGCGGCAAGACAGGAAATAAAGAGGAAGGGTGGGCGGATCTAGTGTGTACCCTTGTGAGCCAGGCCCCAGTGCCCCGCCCCTTTCCACCAGGCCCCACCTCTCCAGAGTACCAGAAATCAATGAATTAACAACCCCTGTAGTGGAACCGCCTTCCACGCACGCGTGGCTTTAGGGTACATTCTAGGTTCAAACCATAATACTAAGGATTGAAATAAACCGTGTATGAATCTTGTAGACATTAAAGTCTTCTTTTTTTGAGTTGTATATTCTCTGAACCTTTAGCAGAAATATGTTTCGGTATTAGGAGTGGTGGTTGCTTAATTTATATGGAGAACACTAAGGACCACGTGGCCAAACTCAGGACTTTTTGATTTTGTGCTGGCTGCAAAGCTCCTTGCTGCATTTCAAGCCCTGCCTGTTGTGCTGGAGAATGGAACTAAAATGCCGCAATTCATCCAGTCCTCTTACTTTTCTTTTTTTTCTGCTGTTATTTACTCTTCGGTGGTTGGATTCGGGAAGACATGGCGTGGGAATGGTCTCTCATTTCCTCTCTAATCATGATAGCCTCAGAGAAGCCAGAGTTCCATTAGAGCCCTCCCCCTGCGCAGCCTTTCACTGTCCGGAAGCCCGACCTGGGCACCTCACATGCCTGCCCTAGCTTTCGTTTGCAGGCTGCGTTTCCCCTTCCCTTCCAGCATGGGAGGCGACTTGTCCAGAAGTAGGACAGCGTGGCAGCATGCCCTGTGTGATTCAGGGTGACTTATTTCCCTGCTAGAGACACCAGGCTAAGTGAGGCTTTACCTAGAATCCATTCAGATCACTGGGCTGAGCCTTGTACAGAGAGGCCTGGCGGTTAGTGCCACGTGGAGCTGTCCCTCCAGCCTTGATCTGCACAGGTTTATGAGACTGAGAGTGGCCAGAGGCACTTTGTGTGTGTACGACGGACACTGTGTCTCCTTTTCTCTAATCCTTAGTCGCGTTGCTTAGAGGATCGGAGAGTGGGGATGTCAGAGCGAAGAGGGGTGGGTGCCTTCAGCCACCTGGCGTCTTGTGCACACCCTTGCATGCTGCTGAGACCACGGCCAGCTCTGTGCCCTTCACAGAGCCACAGTTGTGCTAGCTTGTCTAATCACCCTTGTATTTTGTAAAGCCCCGCATGCCTTCCCCAGGGGAGCATGCCCCAGTCTGAAACCCAAAGTGCTTCAAAATCTGCGACTTGTGGAATGCTGACACAACACCACTGTAGAAGATTCTACTCCGTGAAACTTTATTTGGTGTACACGATTGTTGGAAGAATTGTATACAGTTATCTTCAAGGTGTGTGTAACAGTGTATAGGAAACACAGATGAATTTCATGTCTAGGCTTGTGTTCCATCCTCGAAATACATCCTACTATCTATGTGCAGATATTCCAGAGTCTGAAATAGAAGTCAGAATTTGAAACCATTTCAGACAGAGATAACCATCCTGCACTTATTAGACTTACAAGGGATGTCCCAGTGTACATTTGAGGTAAAGGGGTCTCCTGTGGTTGAAGTAAATTTGGGGGGAAGGTTCCAGAGACCCTACTTTCTGCCTTCTCCATCGTGCACATTCAGGTCTGCCAAGATGGGGTTCCCTTTTTTTCAATTTTTAAAAATAGAGACTTCTTAGAGACTGCGGGTCATAGTGCAGCAGAATTCAGCGCCATTTTCCTGTTTCTTTGGTAAACAGGGCTCAAAGGTTAAATCTTCCCAGGCGCTATTGTGGTCTATATTTTGAGTGCAGTGGTTATGGTCTGGCTGCGTTGTGGCCAGTCCTCCTGGATGATGAGAGGGGCCCGCAAGCTGAAGGGCATTCTGAAAGCTAGATTGCTCCCTCCCCGACCCAGCCAACCCATGTGACCATCTCCATCCAGCATTCACGCATGTCTGCTGGGTGCTGTGGGCAACACAGACACCCAGAAAACATAGCCTGGATATCCTGGGAGCTTGCAAGCTCATTGCTGAGCTGGGACAAAGCACATGCTGTTCTCCAGCATAAAGACTTTTCACGACAAGAGCGGTTGAGGTGGTGTTGATTGAATTCTCCTCAGAAAATGTGTTGAATTCATAGGTGATCTTATCTTTGGACGGGGACTGCCTGCTTAGCAGAAGTCTGGGTAGCAGAACCCGTACACTGCTCCTGTGAGGCTACGTATCAGCTCTCCAGGGGACCCTGGGCTGACTTCACTCTGAAGCCTGGACAGTGGTGTCTCCTTTCCTTACCACTCCCTCTCTCTCGTAGGGGTCTTTGGGATTTCCCCAGTGCACACCAGAGCATTTTTGTTTGTGTGTTTTACTTTTCTACTTACTCGTGGGAGCCACACCTTTTGCTTACAGAGAGGAAAAAACCATTTCTTATAAGCACTGAGTCTTGTGGGCCCTTTATAGTGTATGCCCGTGCGCTCTAGAGGTCCCTTGTGAAGTTGATAGAATTATTGAGTAACAGGGGTCCTATCGATGTTGATCTGCCGGGAAGCCAAAGTTTCTGGGCTTCCTCTGGCTGTAGGGTATTCCCCTAACCTTTCTGGCCAGGGACCATTTCGGTGTGAAACACAGTTTTTCCACAAGTGGGGACAGGGGTGGGGGTGGGGGAGTGCCAGCATCACCTCTTGAGTTCCACCTCACGTCATCAGGTATTAAATTCTCAGAGCAGGCAGTCTAGATCCCTCACGTGCAGTTCACAGTAGCTGCTACCAGGAGTTAACGCCACTGCTGATGTCGCAGGAGGCAGAGCTCGGGGCAAGGCAAGCCATGAAGGGGCGGGCTGCAAATTCACATGGAACTTTGCTTGCTGGCCTGAAGCCCACCTCCTCTGAGGCAGGTGCTGGTCTGTGACTCAGGTGTTGGGATCCCTGACATTTACACTGCAGCTCTTCCTGTTCCAGCTCAGTTCTCCTCTGGGTCTTTAACCAGGATGCAGTGTCCATGAGCTGGCAGTTCTGTGAGGTCTCTACTAACCTCTCTCTCTCTCTCTCTGTCTCTCTCTCTCTCTCTCTCTCTCTCTCTCTCTCTCTCTCTCTCTCTCTCTCTCTCCCTCTCTCTCCCCTAACCTCTCTCTCTCTCTCTCTCTCTCTCTCTCTGGAACAGGGTTTTTCTCTGTAGTCCAGGCTGGTCCTGAACCCATCATGTAGCCCAGGCAGGCCTTGAACTCACAGCGATCTTCCTGCCTCAGCCTCACAAGTGCTGAAATTACAGGTTATGCGGTGCTGGGGAATCAAACTCACCCAGAGACTTGTCCTTGCTAGGCAAGCACTTTAGCCTCCGAGCTACCCCTCCAACCCTCTACCAGGATCTCACTGGCTCTACTTGGGCAGTGGCTGTGACTGATCCTGAGTCAGTCTGAGATTGTATCCCACCACAGCAGGACCTGCCAAGATGATTTCTTCCACACACCATTGACCTTTAGCATTTAATAATGAACTTTGGTCTGAAACCAGGATTCTGTACTTTCCAGCATTTCCCATTGATTTTAACTGCTTTTACAATGCAAGTTTATTCCCTTTTTGTGTCATTCTTAATTTCCTATCCTATCCATGGTCTTAACTCAAACTGTTACCATTCCCTCTCCTACTTAGAAAGTCTTAACCCCAACCCACATTCCTCGTAGTAGACCCAGAGTGGTGACAATGCCAGGTCACCACTGGAATCCTGTGTGGAAAGGAAGGAGGCTTGCTACAGCTGCCAGAGCCCCGGAGAGACACGCATACACTTGGGTTGTCTTCCTGGGTACAGTCAGCCCTGGAATGCTCACGTTCTCGGCTGCCAAGCTAAGGACTCCTGGTGGGCTACTGCAGTGCCACCTGTGTGAGTCACTCTGTTACAGGTACGGACAACAGCAAGCGTGCTCCATAGCCCAGGAACAGGAACGCTGATTCTCTCCGAGGAGAAAATGTTCACTTCCGCACCTCTGGGATGAGGTACTTCCCACACTGTCTAAGTGTTGTCCCTAGGGCTGGCCCTCTGCCCCTCCACGTGTTGTGGCTGCCTCCTGGGGCGTGTCCTGGCCCAGGGCAGGTGATGCCCCCTCTCTCCTTCATAGCTGGAGCCAGTATCCAGTGTGTCTCTGATGCCTCATTTGAAATCACAGGGATGGGATATTTTCTGGAGACAAGGCCATGGAATGTACCAAGAGCTGTGCTTTTAAAGTTAGATTGACTCAAGTTTTGGCTCTCTCACTTAGGAGCTCTGCTACCTTGGGAAAATACATTTTGGTCTCCGCTTCCTTGTCCTGTGGGTAAGCTGGGGGAATCCCTACTTGATCAGACTGTTGCAAGGACTCAGTGAAAGTGGGACCAAGTGCTTTGAGCATAGCTCTGTAAGTGGTAGTTCTCTGTCACGCTTTGTACCTGCAGCCCTAGGGGATTCAGGTGGGGAAGCCGAGGATCTTGAGACGTGAGCTAAGTGGGTGACCAACTCCAGGACAAGTGTCTGTGATTCAGGACTCTGGGTTGTGAGTCTTTGACATGCCATGCAGGGTTCTCCTGATGCAAGCTTGAGAAACTGGTCCTAACCAATATAAGTAAAGTGGAAATTTATTGCAAACATATTGGATGCTCCCCTGATAGGCAGGAGGCTGGAGAAACCTTAAAACAGAAACAAGGTGCTCAGCTCTGTGAGGCTGCAAGCCAGGCATAACAGGAACAATCTTACAGCAAAAATAGCATGCTGTGTTGGTGGTCGGGATGGTTATACGCCATGAGTATCTCTCTTCTCTGATCCATATTTCAAAGTGTCCACACAGAACAGCCAGAGACAAGCGTAAGTCACTCCCCTGCACCCTAGGAAACAGGAGGGAACCTGCAGAGGCCTGGAGCCAGGTTAATAGCCCTACTGAGATAGTGCCCCTGGGAGATGGAATTTCCTAAAACAGGAGTGGTGTGCTGTTCAGATATAGGGAAAGGATAAACTTCAGCAGTGACAACAGGTGTCCACTGTGACAGTCTTGGACTGGTCTCACATGGAGTTGCTTTTCTGAGAAGGAGAAACTTTTTACTCCCCAAATTATTCTTTTTATGTAGTAGTGCTTGTGATGCATCTGACATTTATTTATTTATTCATTATTTATTTTTGAGACAGGGTCTCACTCTGTGGCCCAGGCTGGTCCTGAGCTCACTATGGAGTCCAGGCTGGCCTTGGACTCATGGAAATCCTTCTATCTCAGTCTCCCAAATGGAGTGCTGGTATTACAGGTGTGCGCCACCACGCCCGGCTTATGTGGTGCTGGGGAATCGAACTCTGGAACTTAGTGCTTGACTTGGCAGTTGCTAGGCAAGCACTGTAACCTCTGAGCCACTCCTCCAGCCCTGCACCTGACATTTAACACGGGGAACTGGTGCATGTTGAACATACCATCTTAACCACTGTTCACTTCCCCTTCTCCTCCCACCACCCTGCTTCCCGCTTTCCCTCGATCGCCTTCTCATCTCCACCAAGTCTGTCACCCCGTTTCCTATCATCTCTATTACTTTGTTCCTTATTTTTATTTTGGGTTTCTCATATAAGAGATACCATGCACTAATTTGCTTTCTGTGTCTGATTTATTTTGCTTCACATAATCTTGGTGCATCTGTGAACTTGAGAGACCGGAATGAAATGGCCTTAAAGGACCTGTGTTTTCTTCATGACTTTTTGTTTTGTTTGTTGTTGTTTTAGACAGGATCTCACTGTGTAGTCCAGGCTGGCCTCAAGCTCATAGCAATCCTCCAGTCTCACTTTCCCACATGCTGGGATCATAGGCGTGCGCCACCACGCCCAGTTTGTGTGTTGCTGGGAAGTTGAACCCAGGGCCTTGGGCTTGCTAGGAAAGCACTATAACTGCTGAGCTACACCCTCAGCCCCGACCTTTGAACCAACACGATGTGGCTGTTGAGGGGTCATCATACACTGACTGGTAGGATTGGTAGTTACCAGGGTGTGTACATTTGTCTAGTCATGCACCTCTCCAAGGAAAATAAATTTTATTTTAGAATAGTGTGCATGGTGGCACATACCAGTAATCTCAGCACTTGGAAGGCTGAGGCAGGAGGATTGCCAAGAGTTCTGTGCCAGCCTGGGCTACATAGGAAGTGCAGGACCAACCTGAGCTGCAGAGGAAGACCCTGTTTCAAAAAAAAATTTTTTTTTCATTATAACAGTGAAAAGGGCAAAAGAAGGTGAGCTACAGGTCGGACATATCTGCTCTAATTCCATCCCTACGTTACTTAATAATACCTAACAATGCATTGTAAGTGCTATGAAAATAGTTATTACACAGTATTTTAACGGAATGATGAAAAGAAAAAAATCTGTGGGTGTTCAGTATAGATGCCTTTTCCCCTGTGTTTGTGGTATTTGTGTGTGTGTGTGTGTGTGTGTGTGTGTGTGTGTGTGTGTATAATTTTTTTGAGACAGGGTCTCACTCTATAGTCCAGACTGATCTCAACTCACTGTGTGGCCCTGGTTGGCCTCAAACTCACAACAATCCTCCTGCCTCAGCCTCCCAAGTGCTGGGATTGCAGGCGTGTGCCACCATGCCAGGCTACCTTAAAATAGAACTCACGGCAATCCTCCTGCCTCAGCCTCCTGAGTGCTGGGATTATAGGTGTGCAGTACCACACCTGGCTAATTTTCATGCAGTTCCGGGGACTCAAACACAGCAGCATCTTGTGCATGCTAGGCAGGTGCTCTGACCACCGGACTAGCCCCCCAGTGCTTCCTGAGTATTGTTGATCCTCAATTGGCCCGTGGATGTGGCATCTAGGAATCACATTAGACAGCTTCCCAGGATGTTTTCCCTGCCCCTGCGCAGTCATTTTCTCCCCTCTGCTCCCACTTGTCCCCCAGGTCGCCCCGGATTTGACTTCTAGCCTGTGGGTGAGTTTTCCCTGGTCTAGGTCCTGGAAGCAGGGCCTGCACGTGGCACAGGTATATTCTTGAATCTGTCATCTTTCGTACAGGATGGCAGCTAAGGTACATGCACATGTTTGTATCAGTGGCTCATTTCTTTTCTCCTTTATTTATTTATTTTTTGAGACAGGGTCTCGCGCTGTAGGGTTCACTTCTTTTTTATGCCCAGTACAATTCCATTGGTTGAATTCACTCTCGTTTGCTTATCCATTTGTCAATTGATGGGCATTTGGATCATTTCCAGCATTTAGCTATTCTGAATAAATCTGTTGTGAACATTTGTGTACAGCCTTTTGGACATGTTTTTATTGTTTCTGGCATAAATACCTAGGAGTGAAATTGTTGGATCAAATAGCAAGTGTGTGTTTAACTTTTTTTTAAAAATGCTAAAGATTATTTTTCAAAGTGGCAGCTCCACATCCTTATTGCAGATAGCAGTGTATGAGCTTCCTAGATCATTCCTGTTGCCAAGGTTAAAATTTTTCTTTATAATATTCTAGAGAATCTGAAGTAGCTCCTCACTGTGGCCATGTGTTTTCCTGGACGGATGGTGTTCAACCTTGTTCATGCGCTCATCACCATTTCGGGATGCAGCGAGCAGTAACAATTGCCAACTATAGTCAGAAATAATTCGTGACTTGGCATTAGAAATCCTACATGTCCTTCCACTTCCTGTTCCTTTTCTCCACCCTCTCCGGGGAACCACTGTTCTGTGGCTGGCATTATGTTTTCTGTGAGCTTGTCTTAAGATTCTATTAGCATATAGCGTTGAGTCATGCCTCAGGGTTTTGAAACGTCCATGAATTGTGCACCATGTATGTGTTTTGGCAGATTCCTTTTCTGTGAAACCTGATGTGTTTCGAGGTGTATCCGTGTGGATACACGTGGAGCAAGTTCCTCTGAACCGTGGCATCATTGTCCTGCACGTGCAGAGCCCTCCTCGTCCAGGTGGCGGGGGTCGCCGTGGTTAGCCGTCATGTCCTGAGAGCATCTTGTTCTGTGTCCTGAGAGCGTCTCCTTGGGGGCTGGATACCTGGAAGGAGCCCAGCCCAGCCTGGGGTCCTACTTCTGGACTTTGCTAAATAGCGCCAAACTTTTTCGAAGACATTTTAACAAATACCATACTGCCACCCACAGAGTATAAGAATTCCCGTTTGCCTCGCCAAGCATATCAGACTTCTTATTTTTGCCATCTTGAGCATCCCAAGCACTGCACCTGGGATTCAGTGTCCATTTGCATTTCCTTTACGGCTAGTGAGGTACAGTATGTTGTCATGTGTCTGTCTGCCATGCAAGTTCCTGTGCCTGTTCTGCTCATTTTTCTGTTGTGCTCTCTCTCTCTCTCTCTCTCTCTCTCTCTCTCTCTCTCTCTCTCTCTCTCCCCCCTCTCTCTCTCTCTTCATTTTTTTGAGACAGGGTCTCATTCTGTAGCCCAGGCGGGTCCTGAACTCGCTATGGAGCCCAGGCTGGCCTTGGACTCACAGCAATCCTCCTGTCTCAGCCTCCCAAGTGCTGGGATTATAGGCATGTGCCACCTCACCCTGCTTAAGTGGTGCTGGGGAATCGACCTCAAGTACTTAGCATTTGCAAGGCAAGCACTTTAACTACTGAGCCATTCCTTCAGTCCTGTTGTGCTTTCTTTTAACGAATGTTTTATCTTTTCATCTTTTTACTGCTGTATTCTGTCGTGGCACAAGCTTTTCTTTGTAATCTAATAAAATTTACAGTCTCATGCAGCTATATATGTATCTCCATGAAATATACGAATTAATAACTTTATATACCTCATATACATACAATAATTGTATATAATTTATAATTATAATTTTTATATTATTTATAATAATCAAATATGTTTATATATATAATATATATAATATATATATTATATATATAATATATATAATATATATATTATATATATATATGATTTTTTGAGATCCTGAAGATTAAAACTAAGTCCTCATGCTCTGAGCTATAGCCACAGTTCTCTTTATTATTTATTTATTTATTTGTTATTTCAGTTTGAGACAGGGTCTTGCTCAGTTGCTCATCTGCCCAGTCTGGGCTCCAGCTGTTGACTTTTCTGCCTCAGCCTCCCAGTGGGCTGGGGTTACAGCAGGTATGCTTCTTCTTTTTGTTTCTTTTTTTTTTTCCTTTCTTTTTTGGTCTTAGGATATCTTTGTTTATTTCCAAGTCATAAGTCTGTTACAGATTATTTTTTTAAGTTTCAAAATTTTGTGATAGTTATTTGACAATTAGATTCATATGTGATTTCTTTTCATTATTTACTATAATACAGGAAATCAATTGTGTTCTCTTTCCAGTTGAGTAGCTTGTTCTTACTTTAAAAATTCTATCCGCTCATCCCTGGTGTTCTTAGGAGGGGTTGCTGGTGGGACTTGGAGCCAGGGCTCGGCCCGGCCAGGCTGTGCTCTGCCCCTGAACTCCACGCCAGCCCCTGCTCCCTGCGCGGAGGTCCTGTGTGCCACACGTTGTGTGCATTCCTGGGCCTGCTCTTGTGTATATCTCTGAACACATTGCTCTCTATTATAATTCTTATGACTTTATAAAAAGTTGTATTATCTGCCAGAACAAGTCTTCATTCTTGAAAATTGTCTAGGAGGTCTTGGAATGTCATGATTTCTCGTGAATTCGAGAATCAGCTAAAATAAACCTTGTGACGTTTGTGGACAATGGCGCTCTATTTTGAGATGAAGTTGGTGGAGAAGAGGCCCCCTGGATCTACTGGAGCTCCATTGAGAGATGAGGTGCATCGGCCTGTGTGGGCCCCTTTCCTCCGTCTCTGTCCCCCGGGCACTAGGTCTCGGTGGCCTCCACATCCTCACCCATTTCTGTTCCATTGTCCAGAATACTGCCGACACCTCATTTGCTGTCAGATCCTGTTTCATCTTACTTGCTCTTTATGGCTTTGCACTTAACTTTTTTTCCAGTCATTTTAACTGGGCTTTAGGAGAACATGGAGATAAATAATCTGTTTTCAACCAGCCATTTGAACCATAATCACTGAATATATTTTTGACTGTTGCTGATACAGTACTGTTAGCTCTATAAATAGATATTGAACTGTCTCGTTGGTTCTGGCAGTTTGTAGAATTCCTTGGGTTTGGGAGTAGACAGTTAGGTGTCAGCAGGCTTTCCCTTGGCTGCCCTATGTGTCGTACTTGGTTTAATTGTGGAATCTGCAGGACACTGTTGAGAAGGAGCTGTGGTAGTGAAGAGCCTCCTCTCATTCGTGACTCCAGCCGAAAGCTCTCAGCATTTTCCATTAAAGTCTATTTTGATTATTGATAGTTTTAATTTATCAGGTAAATAAAATTCCCTTCTGGTTATGTTTTGCGAGGAATCTTAATCATACCGAGGCATTGAGTTTTGTTAGGTGTTTATTCTGAATGTAAATAGTTTGTCCTGTAATTTATTTTGCTTTTCTCGTTCTGGGACAGGGTTTCCCTCTGCAGCCCAGGCTGGTCCTGAACTCCGTATGTAGCTCAGACTGGCCTTGAAATCACAGCAGTCCTCCTGCCTCAGCCTTCTGAGTGCTGGGATGACAGGCATCTGTCACCATGCCTGGCTAATTTTTATGTGGTGCTGAGGAATCAAATCTAGGGCCTTACATGTGCTAGGCAAGTACCTTATCCACCGGGAATGCCCCCAGCCCTCTGTAACATTTTTCTTGTAACTTGTTGAGTTATAACTAAAATGTTTTCTGATATTTTAACATCTCTATGTTCTAGCATTTGCTAGTGTTTATTTGGGATTTTTATACTTATTCCCTAAGAGAGGCTAGGAGGCAGGCTTTTAAGTTTCTTTAAAGTTGTAAGAAGTGTGTTATAAAAGCAACTGAGTGTTTTTCTCTCCATTTCTGAACAAAAAGGTGTAAGTGTTGTTTTTTCCTTAAAGATTTGGGAAAACTTGTAAAACCAATCAGAGCCGTTAGTCTTTTTAAGGTAGATTTTAGACTGCCAAATCAATTCCTTTGTATAGATCTATGCAGGTTTTCTATTTTCTCTTAAGTCAATTTAGAAGTTTCTGTTTTTCTGGAAGAATATTGCTGTCAGTGGCAGGATATAATGAGTAACCAGGCAGTTCTGAGACTTACCAAGAAATAGCATCATGAGCTGACTCATTACCAACACCTCCCAAACGGTGGAGATCGGAGGAAGGCATCCTGAGCATTTATATCTGTCAGAAGGAGAAGAGAACTATTGATTAACTTTATGCTCGAAGTGAAATGTCCGAGTTAAACATATCACTGTAGCCCCCTAAATAGGATAAATGACCCCTGTAAATGCCAATTAGAGGAGATGAGGAATAAAGAAACAAGGGAATCCAATAGGAAACGAGACGGGGGAGCCGGAAGCGCAAGAACTGTGACCGTGGTGAAGAGAGGCACTTCGCTAGGGTGGCCTTTCCGCAGCATCCTCCAGGCAGCTTGCTGCATCCCCTCTGCTCTCTCAGACCTAAGTGCCCCCTCACACCACACGCGTCAGTCACACACCAGCATGGCTGCCCACCTGCCATCTTTCTTTCTGGAAGGGAAACTTCTCTGTGACCAGGCTGGGTCACGTATCTACAGTTTCTCAGAGGTGCCTGACACATCGCAGGTGCCCAGTAAATGTTTGAGTAAGCATGATTAACAAATCAGTAGATGAACAAATCTTTCCTGAAATGCTGCTTGACCAGGCTGCTTTAGGGCGCATTTGAATCTGAGATTGGCTTGGTTGATCAGTGAGTGAGGGAGTGGAGGAAGGAGGCGGGGTGTTGAATTCCGTTGGGGAAGAAGCCAGTCTGAATTTCATCTGGAGCTGCCTTGAAATCCCTAAACTGTCCTTGGCCATGCTGCGCATGGGCTGTGCACAGCCGAGCCTGGCGATGCCCTGTGTGTGGACCGCCTAGCCCAGGTGCTGGAAGGTAGTGTCTCAGGTAGGAGCATGTGCGTTACATCCATGGGCCCGTGTCAGAATGCAGATTCTGGTGGAGGAGGTCTGGCGAGGCACCTGAACCCAGGGTTTATAACAGTCTTACATGGACCACTTCACGGATGCTTTCTGGAGTGAGGAGCAGGCTGTCACCCCCAGCAGCCAGGACTCTCCCGGGGTTCTCAGAGATGACAGTAGAGAATAAGTTCAAAGTGTAGGATGCAGTTCTGTGCTGGCCTGCTGAAGAGTGATGCTCTAGGCCCTCCCACCCACCTGGGGCCTGGGGTAAGGTAGCCAGTGGGGGTATCTGCGTGCTGACCACACTCTCTCTTGTTTTTTTGTTTTTTGTTTTTTCATTCCTCTGAGCCACATGGCCTGCTGGGACTAGTCTCATTCTATCCCGGGGTGCCCTCATCTCCATCATTCACAAGTTCCTTGTCACTGTTGTTTAGCCCCACTGTACTTTATCTCTGCCATCAAAATCTCGTTTCCTTGCCTCACTCCAGTGAGTCTTCACTGTGTTATCACTCTGGTTTCTGGCAAAAAGCCAGAGACAGAGGCAGGAGCCTCACTGTCCTGCCTGAAGTGATGACTTGGGCCAGAGAATAATGACACTCATGTTCATAATACCAGCCAAAGGGAAGTGCTCTCAATAGCAGATAAACCACTAGCACCCTAATCCCTGCCGCCCACCCCCCCACATACCCCGACTTACCTGGTCTGTCTTCCCTGCCGCCAGCCCATCTTATGTTAGAACAGAGCTGGTAAGTTCTCTCTCTGGTACTTTCTTCTTTCCTGGCGATTGAACCCAAGTCCTCATGCATATTGAGCAAGCCTCCACAACTGAGCTATGTGGCCAGACTTTTGTTTGGTTTTGTTTGGATCGAGCCTGGGGCCTTTGCCCTGAGCTACATCTCGGGCTCAGTGTTTGTTTTTGATTTCACAGCAGGGTCTCACTAAATCATTAAGTGGCCCATGCTAAGCTTTACTCCTAATCCTTTTGCCTCAGGCTCCCAGAGTGCTGGGGTTATAGGCCTGCACCATGCAACACAACTGCAGCCCTTTCAAAACTTTTGTTTAGAGACAGAGTCTCCTTAAGTTGCCCAGGATCTCCTTGAACTTGTAGTCCTCCTGCCTCAGCCGGTGGAATAGTTGCTTTACAGGTGTGTGCCCCTACACCCGGCCCTCTATTCTTACCTTTGTGTTGTATCGATTCCTATGGAGCAGTGAAGGATTTTGCATGTAAAGATCATCCTTTCAGGAAATGGTGGAAGCAGTGGGGCTTCCAAGGCTGTGGTTTGGTGTCAGGACTTTACAGAAAGCTTATTGGAAGCCAAAGGAACCTCTGACACGCAGACACACCTGAGGGCCCTGGCCGTAGGCAGGGGAAGCCTGCATCTTGGCTTTTTTACGTGCTGTTTCAGGCTTGGGGAGCTTTAGCTGGGGCAGGGGGTAGAGGGTGGGGCGCAGGGTTGGTGCAGTCCTGGGAGAAGGATGCCTTAGGGGACAGGGCTTCCAGTGTTCCTCATTCCTTCCAGCACAGACTCTGGGGATGGACTGTGGATAAACCCTGGATCTGCATCCTGGCTTTGTGTCATGGGGTCCGTCCTGAACCTCAGCTGGACAAGGTAGCTCCTGGGCTCAGCAGGTGACAGTGCTGAGTGAGACAGAAGTCACCTGGCAAGATGTCACGGCTGCTCTGATGGCTGCACATTAGAATCACCTTGCAAGCTTTCAAAGTGGCTGGTCTCCATTTTCCCCCTAGATCTGAGCTTAGCAGGATATTCCTGAGCGGCAGCGCATGTCTAAGCTTCCAGGAGACTGCACGGGCTGCCCTGGTGCAAACTTCAGTAGTACATAGAGAATGGTGGAAGAAGATGGCCACATTTCCCCTTATCTTGTCCATAATAACTTCAGGGTAGGCTTCCTAGTTTTTCAAGAAAAGATTAAAATCTTTATATTTTACATAAGAACTTTCCTGGGTCTTATACTTTGGTAACTACTTCGGGTGATTTTCAAAAGTTCTCTAGGCCAAGCAGAGAAGGGCTGTTGGACTGGCCTGTGGTCCAACTGCAGGTCCATTAGGGAGGCCTCACCCATTTGACACTGCCTTCAGCTGGGCTGGATTCTTTGTGGTTGGCTGTTCTCTGCAGCACACAGATACCTGTGGCTACCTCTGGCCCATTTTTCTCAGACTCAAAGTCCATTCTATAAAAAATAATGTTGACTGGGCTCAGGTCCTGAGTAATCCACATTATCCCACAGCAACACTATGTGGTGTACATTCCTTTTGGTCCCATTTCTCATATGTGGGAAGTCTTTTGCACAGGAAATGGAGTAGGACTTCAATGCAGTATTGCCTCATAGGCTGGAGTACTCTTGGTCACCTTCCTCGCTTGCCCCACTTGGAGCTGTTAGTGCCCACTGGCCTGCTGGCTGGGAATACCCTGCTGGATGCTTCTGTGTGGACCTCCGGTCACAGCTAAGGTGGCCCCTCAGAATTGATGAGCAAGCTAGAAAGTGTTCCTGTTGTCAGGCTATAAGATTGCATGGTGTCTTAGTTACTTTTTCGTTGTTGTGACTTAATACGTGACATCCACAAATTTAGGAAAAGTTTAAAGGAAAGCTTTATTTTAGCTTACAGTTTCAGAAAGTCACAGTCCATTCAGGGGCGGACAGCAACAGCAGAAGTACATGGCAGAGGCAGAGGTGGAGGCAGCTCCTCAGGACATCACAAACAGGAAGCCGAGTCAAGGCAAGTCCAGACTAGTCCTCCAGGAAGACAGGAAGCCGCTTATATGTCCTTCCAGTCTCATCCCAGCGATCAGCCCCTCTGGATCCAGGTGTGGAAGGTGTGGTGAACCCCCACTACACACCTGTAATCCAATTTGTATGCCTGTAATCCAATTTACATGCCTGTAATCCTCCCCTCCAGACTAGGCCCCAATCTCCCAACAGTATATGATGGTTCCCTAGACAACCCATAACATCCAAATACATATAACTTTTGGGGAACATTCCATATCCAAACCACAATACATGTGGATCAGATTGGGATGAAGATGTGGAAATCTGGGATTTAGTCTTTGGTTTTTATAGAAATTATATGTTTTTTGACTTTTTGCCATGCTAGGGATTAAACCCAGGGGCTTGTGTGTGCCAGGTGAGTACTGTACCTCTGTGCCACATCCCCAGCCCCACTTTTGACTTCTTGTCTTGGGCACTTTTTCATTGCTAGGACACAATGCCTGACATCCACAACTTAAGAAAGGAGACGTTCATTTTAAATCACGATTTCTGAAGGTCTCAGTCTATTCATGGGTGGCTGGCACCGGTGGAATGATCCGGCAGAAGCTTAGCCAGAGAGTAGCTGTTCATGGCATGACAAAACAGGAAGTGGGTAAAAGACTTGATGGGTCAAACTGATGTGTATCCTTCCAGGTCATGTCCCGGTGATTGGTCATGTGCCAGTGATCCACTCTTTTCAACCAGGCCCTACTTCTTAACAGCTCAGGGAATCACTGGATTAACCCTTGTGATCAAATCACCTTCCAAACATGAAGCTTTTGGAGGACATTTCCAAATCCAAACCCCAACACTTCTAGATGTTTTTCTCCACAGCCTCTAGAGGGTGCTTTACACATCCTGCCTGTGTCTCTCAGTAGCCTCTTTTTTTTGTTTTTTCCCATTTTGAGACAGGGGTCTTGCTCTGAGGTCCAGAGCTGGTCTTAAACTTGCTATGGAACCCAGGCTGACCTTGGACTCACAGCAGTCCTCTTGTCTCAGCCTCCCCCATGCTAGGATAACAGGCGTGCACCACCAGGCCTGGTTTATGTGGTGCTGGGGAATCGAACTCCAGTACTTAGTGCTATGACTTGGTGCTTGCTAAGCAAGCAGTTTAAGCGCTGAGCCATTCCTCCAGCCCCCATAGCCTCTTCTTGATTTAGGATGTAGTTTACTGTCTTCAAGGCCAGGCCAGTAGCCTGGCAAGCTGAGCAGAGCCCAGTGGATCAGAGAGTAAGAATACAGAGAGAGCAGGGAGTCAGGCTGGGAACAGTAGGGGAGACCCGGACAGCTGATCTGAGCTGGAGGCGGGTGGTAGGTAGCATGACCCCTGGGCTTAGTTGTCCCCAAAGCTGGAGTGCCAGTGATAATGGATGGGACAGGGAGGATTTGGTATGAGCCCTGGAGACAGAAGTGGTGTATACAGGAATCCAGGAGGTCCTGATAGGACTAGGGAGGCAGGCAGAGCTGGCTGTCCAGTGCCTATGGTACAGTGCCTACGTGTTTCCAGGGTGGACTGAGGTGATTGCTGGAGTTTGGATTTGGAGTATCCCCCGCAAAACCCATGTGGTAAAGGCTTGTTTGCTAGCCTGTAGTACTGTGAGCACATGGCGGAGCCCTCAGGAGGTGGGGCCTGATGGAGGTAGTTGGGTCACTGGGGTATGCCCTCAAGGGGATATGGAGACCCCGCCCCTTCCTGTTTCTCTCTTTGGCTTCTCAGCTACCATAAGGCAAGCAGTTTCCCTGTGCAGCTTAACCCCTGCCATCATGTATTGTGCTGTACAACCAAAAGCGACAGGGCCAAGTGACCAGAGACTGAAACCATGAGCCAAAATAAACCTTTCCTTCTAATTAGCTGACTACCACAGGCATTGTGTCACAGTGACAGAAAGCTGACACAGTGGTCAATGGTTGAGATGCTCAGCACCAGTAAATCACATCAAGAGAAGGGGATTTATTTCTTTGCATGTCTCTCTGTGCTTATGACCAGGCTGAGGAGAAAGGTCTGCATGGTGCCGGGTATGAGAAAGCCTCAACAGCTAGAAGTATCCAGCTTGGATTGAATATATCTGCTTCATATTTCATTGTGATTATTTTTGTGACTATTGTTGATTTCTTGCAAGCTTTACTACTTTTTCATTTGGAGATGAATATATGAGCTTCTATTCAACCACTTTTTAAGGGAAAAGGTGAATTCACTGAAATATTAGTAAATAAGAGAAACTAATAATATGAGAATATGCTGAAATTTTTTAAGTAGACAGTCAGTGAAAGATGGCAGATTCCCAGGAGGTACAGGGTAGAAGAAGTAAAGATGTTTGGTTGTGAGGTCCAATGGACCAGAGCTCCAACCCTCTAACAGCTTGACCTTGGACAAGTCATTTCATGTCTTTAAGTTGTGGTTGATTCTATCATAAAACCTTAATATTAAGTGAGCTGCTTGGTGTCAAGTACTTGGCCTAGTGCCTGGCGTAAAGTTGTGGTCATAGAGGTTGTCATTATCTAAAGTGGCATATTGAACTCAGAGGCCAGTGTTCATGGGTTGACCTGAGCACAGTCCAACCGTGGAAGAGGAAGGTTGGTGAGAGAGCAATGTTCTGCTGACACAAGTGTTTGTCCAGGTTTAGTGTCTTAATTCTGCTCTCTGAATTCTGAGAAAGTCCTGCTTGTGATGTTATGCTCAGTTGGTATCTGACAAGTTGAATGTGTGAACTTAGGAAGTTTCCAGTATTCCTTAAATCGGGTGGGGAACATCTGGCCCATGAAATCATTTGGTCTAGCCCAGCCAAGATCTCCCCAAAGAGAATCAGTTTCAGCCATCCCATTAGAAGTGATTAATCCCATATTTTACCAAATAAAGCAGGCTTATTTTTAAGTTAATAATTTTCTATGATCATGAAGGCTGTCATAAATATCCAGATGGCCCTTCACAGAAAAGATTCCCAACTCCTTCCCTAAATGATAAATGTTAAGGGTGGCTTTTTTGAAACGAGATCTTGCTCTGTAGCCCAAGTTGACCTTAAACTTGCGATTCTCTTGCCTCTGTCCCCTAACTGATAGGGTTACAGGCGTATGCCATCCTTCCCAGCTCAGGTTTTCAATGAACTATTCCTACACCCTGCATGGATTCTGCTGAGAGCCTGCAGTTTGGGTCCATGGTAGGAAGGAGGTGTCTACGTGACAAACTGGGAAAACCCCAGATGCTGAGTCTCTCAAGAGTATCCTGGGCAGACAGTGTTTTGTACGTGCTGTCTGGGCTCGTGGCAGGAGGAGCCAAGCCTGTTCCACGGGCTCCAATTAGAGAAGACTCTATCTACTAGGTGACTAATCTTGGAATCGGTGTCTGGTGTTTTTCAGGACCTTGCCCCAGGCTCCATGTCCTTCCACTGATTTTGCTTTGAAGTTCCTTACTGAAATAACTCAGTCCTGCGGGTTCTTCTAGCCAGTCTTTAAACTTGGAGGTAGTCTCAGGGACCCCAAGTGTAGCTTGCCTTTGCCTTTAAGTTAGGGAAGAAGAAGACCAGGACCCACCCAGCCAAGTGTCTCCTAGAGTTGCACAGAGGGACAAGACACAGTGGGGTGGATGCTGCTCCGGGGATGATCGAGGCAGATAACCCTTTTCTGGAGTGCTGGTGTGATATGACCATGCAGAGTGGCTTAAAAAGTTTTGATGAAAGTGTTGGGATTTTTACACATGGCTTAAATCTCAGCTTTTTTATGCATGGATTAAATCTCAGCTGTGACTCATGTCCAGTCTCTGAAGGACAGAGTACAATTCCAAATTAGTTTTCAAAAGTAACCAAGTTTGAAAGCACTGACTTGAGCCAGGCCTAGTAATTCTAGCACTCTGGGAGGCTGAAGCAGGAGGGTCACACATTCGAGCCCAGCTTGGGCAACTTAGCAACTTAGTGAGATCCACCCTGACTCAAAATCAAAAGTGAAAAGTGGGCTGGGGATGTAATCCAGTGTGAAAGCCCTGGGCTTGATCCCTAGTACCATCCCCCTGAAAAATAAATAAATAAGGAAGAGGAAGAAGAGGAAGAAGAAAAAGAGAAAGAAGTGAGAATCAGTAAGAAGAAAGGTGATGACCATTGGCTTGGCACCGATAGTGTCAGAGGCGCCACCTGGTCCTTTGCAGTATGTCCCAGTGACCACACCTTGGTGGTTAGTGTCAGGATCAAGGAATGCTGCTGTCACCTTCCCTCTGAGGGGTCTGACTCAGCTGTGGAATCCACTTCTAACTGGAGGCTCTGTTTAGACCTGCAAGAAATGGTTGATGATCTCTGCTCCTGCCCACCCTGAGCCAGGGTTATCAGGGCACACTGAGCATCTGGGCTGATTTTCCAAAGAACTGCAGTTGTAGAAGGCTGGGGCTGTGATGATTTTGTTGTATGGAGTAGATTGCCAGGAAGGTTTTCAGCCACAGGTCCCTTTGGCTTTCTGATTGGACTGCCTCCAGCCAGTAGGTGATAGACAGTTGGACCCAGCTACGTGTGAACCACTGGAGCCCTGGTTCCGCTTCCTGGGGCAGTGAAGGGAGTAGGCTAAAATGGAGAGTCAGCTGGTAGAGGCAGGAGGCTTGAAGCCACCCTGTTTCATCAGAACCCTTTACTAAAGATGGTAGCAGAATGTGGAGGTAGGCGGAGGAGTGTGGCTTACCGGTAGTGCAACCAGGCAGGCTGATTTTAAATGCAAATATCAGCTCAACAACCCTTGCAATTATCATTTTATAATAGTAATAATAATACCACTGTTGTTTCCATTTATGGAAAGTACCTACTTCAGACATTGTCCAGCGATCGTGGATTTGAACCCGGGCAGTCTGGCTCTGGGAGTCATTGTCTCTACCACTTCATTGTGAGGACTTAGTTACCTGGAAGTAGTCCCTGGCACTCCAGAGTCCAGTGAGCCTGAGGAGCCAGTCAGAGCACATCACGGCCACTGTGGTGTCATGCAGCGTAACAGTGATGGTGTAGGCTCTGTGTACTATAGTCATGTATTTTTCTTTTATAACACACCTTGAAGTAAATAACTACTTCACAGATGATCCTTTCAGACCACCTTTGTCACTTGGGACACCCCTTCCAAGGGTACATCTTGATGCCTCAAGAGTCATAGGAGAACCCCCATGTTTGATGCTCTGGGAAAGCCCAGTTTTCTGCCTTGCTTCCTGAGCCTGGCCTGCAGCTCACAGTGGAAACCTGGAAGTCTAGCTTTGATCACAGCCTTGCCCTAGAATGGCTTCTGCTCTGTCCGTGTCCTGGCAGAGCACTGCCACATGGCACTTAGAGCCTTGGGGTTGTGGGTAGAGCTGAGTGTGGACACTGAGGAGCAGCTGGTAATGGCTCTCAAAGATACACCCATGTTCCCAGAGCTGGGGAATGTTATCTTATTTGGGGAAGGGGTCTTTGCAGATATAATTAAGGATCTTGAGCTGAAGAAATTGTCCTGGATTAGACCAGGAAAACTTAAATGCACTCACAAGTGTCCTAAAAGAAAGAGGCTGAGAAAAGTTTGATTCCTCAGAGGTCAGAAGGGAATAAGAATGGTGGGTAGCAGCTGTAGCCACAAGCCAAGGAGTGCCAGCTGTCACCAGAGGTGAAAGAGGCAGGGCCTGAATTCCTCCCTAGAGCCTCTGGAGGGAGTGTGGCCTATGATTTCAGCTCTTAACTAGTTTCAGACATCCGCCTTGTGGATCTTTGAGAGAATGTGTCTCTGTTGCTTTAAGCCACAATTATCAAGTTTGGGGCAAATGTTTTAATGATCAAAGGAAAGGAGTCTGAAATGCAAACATCTTTGGGAGAGTCCCTGACATACAAGAGCAGGCTGAAGAAAGGAACAGAACTTCTAAATTCACCCTATGTTGTGTTCTTTTGGCTTTGAGTGTTGCTATTTTTATAACACCTGGGCCCTTAACCAAGGTTTTATTAGCCACGACTCTATCTGTTCCATGTTACAGAAATCCTATTCAAGCTGCCATCAAAAGAGAAAGTAGTTATTGATGAGTGTAACTGAGGCATTCCCAGAAGGTTCAGCTTCCCATGCGGTTCGGTCGAGTGGCCTAGTCAGCGCCCGCACAGCCTGATGTCTGTCCCTGCACCCCTCTTCCTAACTACTTCTCTTCAACACTGGCTTTGTTCCCAGAGTGGTTTCTTGTGAGGTGTCCAGTTGACCAGATCCAACCAGAGTCTAGGAACTCAGCCGCGGATGATGGACTTGGGTCCCTGTGCCCATCTTTGAATTAGCCACTGCAGCCAGGAGACTGGGATGTGCTCATGGGCCAGGTTGGAGTCACCTGGCCCACAAAGCAGGAGCCTTGAGGATGGGAAGGAAGAAAGGATAACCAGGTCACTCGTTCGGGAAGTCTCAGGAGATTGGGGATTGAGTGACAGGGCCCAGAAGCTTCGACAGCAGCAGCTGCCACCACCACTGCTGCAGTTGAAAATCCCATTATCCAAGCTTCTTCGAACTTCTGTTGGCATTTCCATGACTGATGTACAGTCTGAGGAGGGCTGTGTTGGGCAGTGGGAAAGGGAAGAGGGAACAAGAAGGAACAAGCACTCATTCTACAAAGGGGCTCTCCTTGGCAGCCCTCTCTGGGGGTGGGGGTGACTCTGGGGGCTTGGAGGCCACAAAGGAACTGTTGTGGCCACATGATGACAACACTCCCCCTACCGCTTCTTGCCAGCCTGGGAATCTGGAAGGATGGACTTGGTCAGGGAGGGTGAACGGGAGTTGAGTGGTCTCGGGGTAGTCAGGAGGTTACCTCTGAGAACAGGTGGAGTAGAAGCAACCAAGTGGTCTTACCACGGTGTGGTGCCAGTAGCACGAGCTCCTCACCTTGACAAAGTCTCCCTGAGTTCACCCCCCCCCCCCCGACCTCCATTCTTAGCTGTGAGCACATGCACACTCTACCTTCAGCTTTGTCCTCTGTAGGTGCACATAATCATACAGCCTGGGTGGCTTCAGGTTACCTGCCCCTTGTGTTGATGTGAATATTCAGTGAGGTGACACACATGCATATTTAGAGCAGTGCCGTCTAAACCTCCGGGTTGCACCGAAGCTCCCTGGCAGGGCCTTTCTGTCTTGCCTATGAGTGTGCCCAGCCTGTAGCGGATACACAGCAAGCATTTGCTGGGTAAAGGAACAGATACTCCACACCCTGTGCAGAAGAAGCCTTGGCACAGGCTGTTCTGAGTCTGTGAGTTTCTCAGATGGCATGCCCAGGCCTCCTAGAGCCATAGCCTCCATGTTTTGAGGCGGAGATGGTGGCTTTGGCAGAAATGCTCATAATTGTCACAGAGAAGTTAGTGCTTTACTGTGCCTAGTGGAGAAGGCAGAATTGCAGGGGTTCTTTTGGGGTACCTGGAATGGGAACATGCACCCACATGTGCACACTTACCCATTCACACACACACACACACACACACAC